>CAUYRH010057320.1:0-20231 GCA_963574655.1 Perodicticus potto
CTTTTTAATGATAAGCTGTAATCTATTGGCTAGGATTTTGTTGAGAATTTTTGCATCTATATTCATGAGTGAAATTGGTCTGAAATTCTCCTTTTTAGTTGGGTCTTTTCCTGGTTTTGGTATCAGGGTGATGTTTGCTTCACGGAAGATGTTGGGGAAGATTCCTTCCTCCTCATTTTTTGGAATAATTTCTGCAGTATGGGAATAAACTCTTCTTTGAAGGTTTGATAGAATTCTGGTGTGAAGCCATCTGGACCAGGGCATTTTTTTTGGAGGGAGATTTTTAATTGTTTCTTTGATCTCAGTGCTTGAAATTGGTCTGTTCAGGAGATCTATTTCTTCCTGGCTATATCTAGGGAGAGGGTGTGATTCCAAATATTGATCCATTTCCTTCACTTTGTCAAATTTCTGGGCATAGAGTTTTTTATAGTATTCAGAGATAATCTCTTGTATCTCTGTGGGATCAGTTGTTATTTCCCTTTTATCATTTCTGATTGAGGTTACTAGAGATTTTACTATTTTATTTCTAGTTAGTCTGGTCAAAGGTTTATCTAATTTATTTTTTCAAAAAACCAACTCCTTGTTTCATTAATTTTCTGAATGATTCTTTTGTTTTCAATTTCCTTAATCTCTGATTTAATTTTGGATATTTCTTTTCTTCTGCTGGGTTTAAGCTTAGATTGTTTTTCTTTTTCCAATTCCATCAGATGTCTAGTGAGTTTGTTGATGCGCTCTCTTTCTGTTTTTCGAATGTAGGCATCTAAAGTGATAAATTTTCTTCTCAGGACTGGTTTTGCTGTATCTCACAGGTTTTGGTAGCTTGTGTCTTCATTGTTTTTATGCTCAAGGAAGTTAATGATTTCCTCTTTTATTTCTTCTTGCACCGCACTGTCATTCAGCATAAGGTTGTCTAATTTCAATGCCTTTGTGTGGGGTTGAACGTTTTTTGTTGGAGTTGAGTTCCACCTGTAGTGCCTTGTGGTCTGAGAAGATACAAGGTAAAATTTTAATTCTTTTGATTCTGTTGAGGTGTGTTTTGTGTCTAGGGTATGATCAATTTTAGAGACTGTCCCATGGGCTGATGAGAAGAATGTATATTCTTTAGCTTTGGGCTGGAGTGTTCTATATACGTCTATCAATGAGCACAGTTGTTCTAAGGTTTCATTTAAGTGCCTTATATCTTTGTTTAATTTCTGTTTAGAGAATCTGTCCAGCTCTATAAGAGGAATATTAAAGTGTCCTGTTATTATGGAGTTATAGGATATCATATTGCTCAGACTAATTAAGGTCTATTTCAAGAATCTGGGAGCATTTAAATTGGGTACATAAATATTTAGAATTGAAATTTCTTCTTGTTATATTTTCCCTTGACCAATATGAAGTGACCATCTTTGTCTTGTTTTGATTTTAGTTGCTTTAAATCCAAATGTATCTGAAAATAAGATTGTAACTCCTCTTTTCTTCTGAATTCCATTTGCCTGAAAAATTGTCTTCCAACCCTTGACTCTGAGTTTTAATTTGTCTATTGAGGCTAGGTGTGTTTCCTGCAGATAGAAAATGGTTGGCTTGTGTTTTTTAATCCAATCAGCCAATCGATGCCTCTTCAGTGGGGAGTTCAAGTCATTTATTGAGGTAATTGATAAATGTGGTAGCTTTCTATTCATCTCATTTTGCGTAAGTCCATTGCTTAGTCTTGTCTTTGCATCATTGTGGAACCTAGGTTCTATCCTTTAATTTCTGGGTGCCTACTTTGCTGGTGGTCTATTGTGATGGTCAGTGTGTAGAACAGGTTGAAGTATTTCCTGTATAGCTGGTCTCATTGTGGCAAATCTCCTCAGTGTTTGCATATCAGTAAAAGACTTGATTTCTCTGTCAATTTTATTTTATTTATTTATTTTGTTTTTAATTTCAGCTGGCTTTCACTCTTCTTAGTTTGGAGTTTTTTGGTTTTTTTTTTTTTTCCTTTCTTCCTTTAGCAATTCTTTTGCCCTTTGCCTCCCAAGTAGCTGGGATTACAGGCGCCCACCACAACGCTCGGCGTCTTCTTTTCTTTTGGTAGAGACGGGGTCTATTACTCTGGCTCACTCCAACTTATGGTGGTCTCGAACCCTCTGAGCTCAGGAAATCCACCCGCTTCGGCCTCCCACAGTGCTGGGACTATAGGCGTGACTATAGCCCCCATGCCCGGCCTGTCTGTCAATTTTAAAGCTTAGCTTAACGGAATATAGAATTCTGGGCTGGAAATTGTTCTGTTTAAGTAGATTAAAGGTAGATGGCCATTGTATTCTGGCTTGAAAGTTTCATTGGAGAAGTCAGCAGTCACCCTGATGGATTTGCCCCTGTAGGTCAATTGGTGCTTATTCCTGGTTACCTGTAGAATCTTTTCTTTTGTCTTGACTTTGTATAGGTTCATCATAACGTGTCTTAGAGAAGCTCTGTTAGAGTTTAGGTGACCTGGGGTCTGATATCCCTCTGAAAGTAGTGTGTCAGAATCTTTGGTAATATTTGGGAAATTTTCATTTATAATATCCTCTAGTATGGCTTCCATTCCCCTGGGGCATTCTTCCCCTTTTGGGATACCTATAACTCATATGTTTGAATGCTTCATAAAGTCCTATAATTCTGTCAGAGAACGTTCTGCTTTCTCGCTCTTTTTTTCTGCCTCTTTACCTATCAGAGTTATCTCAGGAGCTTTGTCCTCTACCTCTGAGATTCTTTCTTCTGCATGGTCTAATCTGTTGTTGATACTTTCTGTTGTATCTTTAAGTTCTCTAATTGACTGCTTCAATTCCTTCAGCTCTGATATATCCTTTCTATGTTCTTCATGTCTTTCATCTCTTATTTGATTCTGTTTTTGGATTTCCTTTTGGTTATTTTCCACTTTCTCAGCAATTTCCTTCATTGTTTTCATCATCTGTATCTTAAATTCCCCTTTTGTCATTTCTGACATTTCTTTATAGGTGGAATCCTCTGCAGTAGCTACCTCACGGTCCCTTGAGGGGGTTGCTCTGGACTGGGTTTTCATGTTGCCAAGATTTTTCTGCTGATTCTTCCTCATGAGTATTTTCTTTTATCTGTTTCCTTGCCTTAATTTTCCTTTCACTTCCTCTTGCTCTTTAAGTTACTGTGTCTCTGGCTGAAGGTTTTGATGAGTCCTTTTGGTACAGGACCAAAAGGATGAGATGATTGAAGAGCAAGAAGGGAAAAAAGATTTAAAAAAAAAGAAAAAAGAAAAAGGAGTGGGGATGAGTAAAAGGGAATATTGTCAAAAAGAAGTGAGGCACAGAAAGAGGGAGATAGTAATAAAAGTGTACAGTAGGGTACTTTGACCCACACCTTAAAAACTCCCAACCTCTGTGGGTTATGTGGTTCCCTTGAGGTCAGCAGCTCTTTGACAGCATATTCATATACAGTACTCCACCTCCACCAAATAGAGAGGAAAGACAAAAATACTATAAATCAAACCAAAAGAAACAAACAGAGAACCCTAATGATTAAAATTTGGGGGAAAACCAAATAATAGGGGCAGAAACACTAGCTAAAATGAAAATTTTTATTATTAAAGAAGGCAACAATGGAAATTATATTTAAACTAGAAAAATGAAGAAAGAAACAAAGGAAAAAAAAAAAAAGAAAAATCTAGAGGGAAGGAAAAAACAAACCCTAAAACAAGAACAAAGCAGTATATATATCTTGCTGAATATTGTCTGGTCAACAGGTGATCTTCTGGGGTATGAGATGCTAATTACAATGCTGATACAGCTGTATGAGATGGACACTGGAGGCCTCTGCTGATTTCTCAAACCCTGCAGGGTAGAGAGCCTAAATCTCCTCAGCCTGCTTAAAAGACACTTTATACTGATAACCTTGTCTATAACAGAAGCTTTCCCCAGAAATTGTTGCTGGGATCTCTCCTGAAGTGGCTGCCTGCTTATCCAGTGCATCAAAAGCAGTCTCACTCTATGCCCCTGAGGGCCAAGGTTGCAAGGCAGTCCTGCTACTGCCAAACACTGAAATCTCTGCTCTTCCCCAGTGTCTCACTCCCGGCCTTTGGTGCTGCTCAGTCACTAGTTCACTGGCCCAAGGTCTCCCAGCCGGAGTCTAACTCTGTGACCCTGAGGGCGGAGCCTGTGGGGGGGCAGTTCTCCTACAATGGCTGCACTTATGGCCCACAGTTGAACAATAGTAGCTGTAGGAGCTGTTCTGGCTCAGTGGCTCAGTCCGGAGCCCTAGACAGAGCTTAATATCATCTGCACTCTCTCGCCCAAGTTCTCCCAAGGTAGTTCAACTCGGTGACCAAGTCCAAAAAAACAAAACAGCCCTCAGGGAAGGCCTTCTCTGTTTGTAGTCTCATTGCTATTGGAATTAAAGGTGTAGCAGCCATGGCCTCAGTAGTTCTCCCAAGGTAGTTCAACTCAGTGACCAAGTTCAAAAAAACAAAACAGCCCTCAGGGAAGGCCTTCTCTGTTTGCAGTCTCTCTGCTATTGGAATTACAGGTGTGGCAGCCATGGCCTCAGCCTAAATGAACGCAACCACTTGCCAGTTCTGCAGTGCTTTTGTCCTTCTCCTGGGGTCCAGAAGTCTCTCACTGTCTTCCTGTGTCCCCAAAGGGATGTTTCTGGGCAGAGCTCACAAGCCAGAGATGCTTGGAGTCTTTTCTCCCCAATCTCACTACCCCAATTGGAAAGAAGCTGTTACTCAGCTGCCATCTTGCTCCCTCCCCCCTGCTTTTGTTGTTATCCATTGACAGTTTCCTTGAATAGCTTCAGTACTTCAAGTACTTGCTGCATATATGTTGCACCATCATAGTTTCAAAGTTCATTTAGGTCGTTTATTCCTTACACTTTTTTAAGAAAGGAAGGAGGGTGATGTAACTTATTAAGGAGAACCTGCCAGAGTGGGATCCAGAAATTTGGGTTTTAAGCTTTTCTCTCTATAGCAGTCCTCCTTCATCCGTGGTGACAGTTACCTGTGGTCATCCCTGGTCCAAAAATATTAAACAGAAAATTCCAGAAATAAACAATTCACATAAATTTTAAATTGTGCACCATTCTGAGTGGTGTGATGAAATCCCTCTCTGTCCTGCTTGGGACATGGATCATGCCTTTGTAGCATCTTCTCACTATGGACACTACCTATCTGTTAGACATTTAGTAGCCATCTCAGTTATTATATGGAAAAAAACAGTGTATACGTAAGTCATTATTTTCTGCAGCTCCCTGGCCTCCACTGAAGGTCTTGGAGAGTACTATAAAATTGCCACTAATTACTATAGTTAGGTCATTATTGAGAGGGAGTCTACTAAATGGAAAAAAAAAAAATCAGTCTTGTTAATTTTTTTTTTGTTTTTATTTGATTTTATTTTTTTGGAGTCAGGACCTTGATCTATAACCCAGGCTAGAGTGCAGTGGCATCATCATAGCTCACTGCAACCTCAAACTCCTGGACTCAAGTGATTCTCCTGCCTCAGCCTCCTGAGTAGCTGGGACTTTAGGCATGCACTCTAATGTTTGCCTAATATTTCTTTTTATTTTTTTCTTTTTGTAGACATTGGGTCTCACTCTTGCTTAGGCTGTTCCCACATTCCTAGCGTCAAGTGATCCTCCTACCTCAGCTTCTTGAAGTGGTGGGTGGGATTACAAGTATGAGCCACTATACCTGACCTCAATCTTGTTAACTTTAACAGAGTAGAATATGAACATAAGTATATGTTCTTTGAGTCTAAAAAGTTGGGTTTTGAACAAGAAGAGGTTATTCATGGAAATACTAGACTGACAAGGGGAATTCTTTGGTCAGTTCATATATTTAATAATTAGAAATTCTATAATTCATAGTAGTGATTTTTAAATTGGATTCCAAAAAGCTCTAGACTTGTGATTTTCCAGACATCTGGAAAACCAAACTTTCATGACTAAAACATTTATAGTCAATTGATTTAAAATCTCATATTTCTTTATGCCTACAAACATTTGTGCCACTATATGGTCAATCTTAAACTCAATCCCTAATAACTGGAAATAGAGATTTTAGATGCAACTGTTAGTGTGCAATTAGTTGTATAATCTATAACTCAGCTGCTTCTAATTTTTTTAAAGATAGCTTTCTTAAAATATAATTCATTTATCATACAATTCATTGAAAAATATAAATTCAGTGTTTTTCAGTGAGTTCACAGTGTTGTGCAACTATCACTATATTCTTTTTTGAACATTTTTGTCACCTTCACCAAAGAAAATTACTCTGCATCCATCATCAGTCATTTCTAATTCCCTGTTCTGCTAATGTTCTCCTTGGCAATCATTAATCTACTATCTCTATGAATTTACTCTTTTGGATCTTTTGTATAATGAATCATTCCATTTTGTGTCTGGCTGTTTTCACACAGGATAATGTTTTCCAGCTTCACAGGTGTCACTAGTGCTTCATTTCTTTTTGAATAATTTTCCACTGGATGGTTAGCATATCTTGTTTTTTTGTTTGTTTGTTTGTATTTTTTTTGAGATGGAGTCTGACTTCTACCCTTGGTAGAGTGCTGTGGCATCATAGCTCATAGCTCCTTTTTTTTTTTTTTTTCCGAGACAGAGTCTCAAGCTGTCACCTTGGGTAGAGTGCTGTGGTGTCACAGCTCACAGCAACCTCAAACTCTTGGGCTTAAGTGATTCTCTTGCCTCAGCCTCCCAAGTAGCTGAGATTACAGACACCCACCACAACACCCGGCTATTTTTTTTCTGTTGTTGTTGCAGTTGTCATTGTTATTTTTAGCTGGCCTGGGTGGGGTTCAAACCTGCCAGCCTTGGTGTATGTGGCTGGCGCCTTACCCATTGAGCTACGGGTGCCACCCAAAATAGTTTTGACTTCATGGAATTAGGAACCCTCCAGGGATCCTGGCGTATACATGTACTTTTTATTTATTTATTTATTTTTGAGACAGAGTCTCATGTCACCCTCGGTAGCGTGCCATGGCATCATAGCTCACAGCAACCTCAAACTCTTGGGCTCAAGTGATTCTCTTTCCTCAGCCTCCCTTGTAGCTGGGACGACAGGCACCTGCCACAATGTCCGACTGTTTTTTTTTTGTTGTTGTTATTTGTTTGTTTGTTTAGCAATCTTGGGCCAGGTTCAAACCCACCAGCCCCAGTGCTTGTGGCTGGCGCCCTAACTGCTGAGCTATGGATACCCAGCCTTCATAGCTCCTCTTGGGCGGGATCCTCTTGCCTTAGCCTCCCAAGTAGCTGGGACTACAGGTGGTCACCACAACACTGGTTATTTTTAGAGACAGGGTCTCGCTCTAGCTGAGGCTGGTCTTGAACTCCCGAGCTCAGGCAATCCATCCACCTCGGACTCCCAGAGTGCTGGGATTACAGTCTCTTTGCCCAGCCTAGCACATCGTGTTTATCCCTTCATCTGTTGATGGGCATTTGGATTGTTTCCACTTTGGAGATGTAGTAAATTATGCTGCTGTGAACATTTATCTCCAAATTTTTGTGGGTATGTAGGTTGGGGTATCTATACATACCTAGGAGTGGAACTGCTGGGTCATTTCTGTTTCACCTTTTGAGGAACTGCCAGACAGGGTCTTACAGTGGCTGCACCATTTTCTATTCTCACCAGCAATGTATGAGGGAATTTCTCCACATCCTCACCAGCACTTATTTTCCATTTTTAAGATTGTAGACATCTGAGTGGGTGTGAAGTGGTATCTCACTGTGGTTTTTATTTGCATTTCCCTAATGACTAAGGATGTTGAGCATCTTTTCATGTGCTTGTTGGCCATTTGTTTCCCTTCTTTGGGGACATGTCTGTTTAAATCCTTAGCCCATTTGTAATTTTTTTTTCATTATTGAGTTGTAAGAGTTCTTTATATATTCTAGGTTACATGTCTCCCTTCAGAGATAAGATTTGCAAATATTTTCCCCCATCCTGTGCTGTGGGTTGTCACTTCACTTTCTCAAGGATATTGTTTGTGGTACTCTAACGATTTGTAAAACATTTGCCTCCAGAATTCAGTCGGCGTCTTAAGGAGCGCATGCACCACAATATTCCTCACCGATTTAACGTAGGACTGAACATGCGAGCCACAAAGTGTGCCGTGTGTCTGGATACTGTGCACTTCGGACGCCAGGCATCCAAATGTCTTGGTAAGAGCAGCACTTGGGTATCTGTAGTGGTCACCCTGGGGTTTCCATTTTGAAAAATAATCCATTAGATAGAGTTGATTTTACTTTTATTAACTCGTCTTCTAGTACATTTCTAGAGCTTTTTCTTTATTGGGCGGACACGATTTTTCCTCTGTTAAAGCACTGCGTTGATGTCTGTCTTCAGCTCATGACTCTAGCCAGCTGTGCAAGATGCCTTGGGCTTTGCTAATTTTCAGCCCCTTTTTGTCAGGCTGGTCTCTCCCTACCTTTGTGCTGACTCCAACTGAAAGGTGCAGCCACATACTTTACACACCCATTTGTGGGCAGCCTGGGATGAAGCCAGGGAGACAAGGTTGAGAGTGATTTGCTCTCTTGTTTCCTCGATCTATAGGTGCCTGGCACCTGGGAAAGCTTAGGGGTTACCTGCCTGCCAGGGCCACATGCACAGGACGTGGCTAGGGGTGGAGAAGCCCTTGGGCTGGCTGGAGGAGGAAGGGAAGGGTACAGAATCAGCCCAGTGTGTCTTTAGGTTGCCCACTGCTCTCCCCTAGAATGTCAGGTGATGTGTCATCCCAAGTGCTCCACGTGCTTGCCAGCCACCTGTGGCCTGCCTGCTGAATATGCCACACACTTCACTGAGGCCTTCTGCCGTGACAAAATGAACTCCCCAGGTCTTCAGACTAAGGAGCCCAGCAGCAGCTTACATCTGGAAGGGTGGATGAAAGTACCCAGGTACTGTTGCAAGGTGGCTTGGGCTGGGACAGGTGCTGGCATGGGAGGCCCCAAGGCACTTCCATCTCTGATGTTTTCTAAGGAAAAGTGTCTTTTCTAGGAACCATGCACCCCACCCAGTCGCTCTTTCCCCCTTTCCTCCAGCCTCATTCTTCTTGAGTTCAAACATTTTTCGTTTCCATCTTTCTTTTCCCAGGAATAACAAACGAGGACAGCAAGGGTGGGACAGGAAGTACATTGTCCTGGAGGGATCAAAAGTCCTCATTTATGATAATGAAGCCAGAGAAGGTAAATTAATAATTCAGGGGGAGTATCATTGCACGTGGTTATCCCAGGTCTCCCAGTGTTGGCTTGAAGGCTTTGTTTTTTGGACTGCCTTGCAAGCCTTCTACGCTTTTCCATTTTTGAAAACTAAAAGCCAAATGACTTCTCTAAAGGTTATTGGTACGATACTCACATCTATAGGTCTCCCCCCTGAAGAACCCGCAGGGCGCTGCCCTGAAGATTCCACCTGCTAATACACCTTCAGAGAACTTCTGCCTCAGTCAACTAACCCATAAATCCGCATCGTCATCAGAATTTCACTGTGCTACTCATCTGACACACTTTATTTTTTTTTATCTTCCCTCTCTGCCTTCTCTGCACACCTCTTTCCCTTCTTTGTTCTTGTGCACCTCTCTTTACATGCGTACCTTGTCTCTCTGTCCCTCTTCCTGTCTCTGTCTCTTTTCTATTCTGTTCTCCCCTTGTTCTTGTTCCTGTTCTTTTGTTTTTCTTTCTGCCCTTCCTCTTTGCACCAAGCTGGACAGAGGCCGGTGGAAGAATTTGAGCTGTGCCTTCCCGACGGGGATGTATCTATTCATGGTGCCGTTGGTGCTTCCGAACTCGCAAATACAGCCAAAGCAGGTGAGGAGGAGCCACAGGGGCCCCACCCTGGAGGTGGGCTGGGCTTGGTAATGCAGAAGGGGAAGGAGGGGGGATGTGGAAGGTTGGCTCTCCAAAGAAGGCCCACCTTCCTCAGCTCCTCTGTCTTAGCAGTAACTGGGACTTGCACAGTTTGGTGGGGTCTCTGATACCTCAGGGCCATCCTTCCCAGTGGAATGGGGGAAGTCCACACCCAATCCTATGCTCTCTGTGAAATCTCCTAGATGTCCCATATATACTGAAGATGGAATCTCACCCGCACACCACCTGCTGGCCTGGGAGAACTCTCTACTTGTTAGCTCCTAGCTTCCCTGACAAACAGCGCTGGGTCACCGCCTTAGAATCTGTGGTCGCAGGTGGGAGAGTTTCTAGGGAAAAAGCAGAAGCTGATGCTGTGAGTATGACAACAGACACTGGAGCTTGTCTCTGTAAAGTGGGTTGACTTGGGAACTGGTCTGAATGATGGGAATCCTATTGGCTGTCTTGATTTCCCTTGGGCTCCCTCTCTGAGGGCTCCTGGCTCCAGACCAAGTCCTCACCAGGAGTCTGGTGGCAATGAAGGCACAGACATTTAAGCTAGCTTGTGTATATCACACGCCTTCTTCCTGTAGCCATGTAGAATGGGAGACTGGGGCATTAGAGACCCTGGCAGTGGTGATGCAGCAGCAGATGTACTTACAAGAAACTCTAATGTTTACTCTGATGCGTTCATTTGGTTTCAAGGCTGGCATTGTAAGCACTTTGGCCATGAAGCAGTACGGTAGGCTGCTGGCTGCCACATCTACTTCAGGAAGGCTTTTCATAAGCTTCTCAATTGCTTCTGCATATTTGCTTTTTTGTAGGCAGGTTTGAAATCCTACTTATCCTTAAGATGTTAGAAACGTAGGTGTGCCGTGATTGGCATCACCCCACCTAGAATGTTCCAGGACAAACAGTGCTCATTGCTCACTGGTGTTTGCTGTGTTGAAAATCAAATAGCTCTTTTCAGACTGTTTATGTGTTAGCATTTGGAAGATTCTTAGCCATGAGCCTCTTGAAAAGAGCTTTGCTTACTAGGTAGACCTGTTATGATGACCTGTTTCATTGTTACATGCATAAGCCTTTTACTGAAATCCTCATTAATATGTGTACAATAGGCTGGTGACTGTATTTCCTACGAGCTTCTGTCTCCGTGGGTTCAGGTAAAGAGATTCAGAGGCTTGTTGGCTTGCTGCTGCCACTGTTTGCACTTTTTTTGTAGACTGGGGAGGGTAGGAGCCTTTCATGTGGCTTATTAACCCTTTGCAGGTGAAGTCTCTTTAGCTTCACCATATTTCTTATCACAGAATCGCTCTCTGTCTATCATATCCATTTATTTCTGCATCTAAACCAAGTTATATCTCAGATGCTAATTAACAACCACCCCAGAGATACCAGTAACTTTCATGTCTTGTCTTCGCAGCACAGATCAAAATATGGGGCATGCTAAAAGCAGGTTGTGTTTTTGAGCATTTTCAGATTTAACTTGCTTTTTAAACTTTTCTTTATCTCTCTGAATGGTTTGTTCATGTATTCACCTCACTATGTCTCGTTTTTGTTCTTTTATTTCACATATGAAAAGAAATTACTTGGAAACTCCCTGCTGAAATTAGAAGGTGATGACCGTCTAGACATGAACTGCACACTGCCCTTCAGTGACCAGGTAATATTTTCATGGGCACGGTCAGTGGTGTCTGGTTACAGCCACATGGCTGTCAGGAGAGGAAGGGCGGTGGAGAATTTTGCTGCTTTTACTCTTCAGAATTGTTCCAATGACATGTTCGTGCTATGTTCTGCCTTTGGATTTCTGCCCTTGCAGGTGGTGTTGGTGGGCACTGAGGAAGGGCTCTATGCACTGAATGTCTTGAAAAACTCCCTTACCCATGTCCCAGGAATTGGAGCAGTCTTCCAAATTTATATTATCAAGGACCTGGAGAAGCTACTCATGATAGCAGGTGTGAACTCAAGGACACGGAGCTTTTTCTTTACTTTTTAAGGGAGGCAGTTTGTTAAGCTGCGTTTCATGCTTGTGAAACATAAAGGCAGGCCCTGCCAGTGGCAGGTGGGAACAGTTGTAACTTTTGCCTCTGTGTCCCCATAGGGCACCCTCAGCTGATGGACCCTCTCTGTCCAGATTTTATTCTCACTGGAGTCAAGTTTAGCACAGTCTGACATCCCCAAAGAACTTCCCACTGTTATGCTAATTGAAGGGTACAAAGCCTCAAAGGGTCATTAAATTCAAACTCTTGGTCCTGATTGCATCAATACTACTGCCATGAGCTTCTGGGAGCTTGCGCTGTTACTGCACAGTCCCTCTTACATCTCCGAATGCTCAGAGAACCTTCGTCTTGATTTACCATTTGCTACCATCTTGTCACATTTTTTTTTTCCTCTTACCTATTACACATACACAATAATTTTTGTCTGGACCATTTGAGAGTTAGTTGCAGGAAGGTGCCTGGTGCTTTACCCTGTCTACCAAAGGACAAGTTCATTCTATCACATAACCATGGCACAATGTTTTTTTTTTTTTTTGAGACAGAGCCTCAAGCTGTCACCCTGGATAGAGTGCTGTGGCATCATAGCTCACAGCAACCTCCAATTCCTGGGCTCAAGCCAGTCTCCTGCCTCCGCCTTCCAAGTAGCTGGGACTACAGGCGCCCGCCACAACGACCAGCCATTTTTTGGTTGTAGCCATCATTGTTGTTTGGCGGGCCTGGGCTGGATTCGAACCCGCCAGCTCAGGTGTACGTGGCTGGCGCCTTAGCCCATTGAGCCACAGGCGCCAAGCCAGCACAATGTTTTTCATCTGTTTGTTGGAGATATAATTTTTTAAAGAGAAAAACAATAATTTATTGAGTCAGTGTTCAAAACATCCACAGTTAGGTCTTGTTTCAGGTGTGGCTGTATCCAGGGGTTGAAATAATTTGGTCAGGAACTGGGCTTTCTTGATCTCTCAGCTTTTATCTCTCCCTTCCTTTCTGTTTTATCCTTTACAGCTATTTTAAGTTCAAGTTTTAACAAAATTGAGAGAGAGATACAGAGATACACATACCCACCATCCCCACACACACACAGCCTCCTGCGCCTTCAACATCCCCCACCAGAGTGGTGCATTCTTACAACTGATGAACCTACACGGCCCATCATTATCACCTAGAGTCCATAGTTTCCTTCAGGGTTCAATCTTGGTGTTGTATATTCTGTGAGTTTTGACATAGGTATAATAACATTTATCCACTGTTGTAGTATCATATAGAATACTTTCACATGGTATAGTTTTTGCATTCAAGAAATTTAGCCCATTATCTGATATTCTGCCTGTAATCAGATTTTACCTATGGCTTCTGTAATGTCCTTTATATACTTTCTTTCTTTATTCGTGATCCAATCCAGGATCATATGTTGCGTTCAGTCACGTCCCTTTAGTTTCTTTTAATCTGGACCAGTTTCTCAGCCATTCTTTTTTTTTGTTTTTGTTCTTCCCCAATATCTACATATCTGAATAGTCCAAGCCTGTTGTTTTATAAATGCCTTCCCCCTGCCCCGTTCCCTACTGCATTTTTTCTATACTTTGTTGGGGACCATGTTTGAAAGTATAGTCCAATTTTATATCTGCATAATTCCCTGTTCCGACTCCCCAAATCTTGACAAAGGGCCAAATCTTTTCATCTTAGGTCTACAAATGTAAACTCAAGGTGTATTTGTAGGGGTTTGTGGAAAAGTCACTTCATTCGCATGGCCTCTCATGGCATTTATTTGTGACTATAACAGAACTACCATTGTCTTCACTTCATGGCTCCACACTGATGCGAGGCTGTCCCTTTTCCCCTTCAGGAGAAGAGCGGGCACTGTGTCTTGTGGATGTAAAGAAAGTGAAACAGTCCTTGGCACAGTCTCACCTTCCCGCCCAGCCAGACATTTCACCCAACATTTTTGAAGCTGTCAAGGGCTGCCACCTCTTTGCTGCTGGCAAGGTGAGTGTCCCTCAGAGCCCTAGCGGTAGGTATTCTTGAAATTGGTACTGCCTCTCTTCTCACAGAACTCATTGATTTGACCTTGGAAATTTTGTCCACCTAAATAAAAGAGAGAGGATCTCTAAAAGAAAAAGAGATTGATTTGGGAATAGAACATTGCAATGGGAATATGCCTGCCACAGTAAACAGGAAGGTAAAAAAAGCCAGGTTTTTGTTTTGTTTTGTTTTTGAGAACAAGTCTCACTCTGTTGCCTAGGCTAGGGTGCCATGGTATCAGCCTGGCTTACAGCAACCTCAAACTTCTGGGCTTAAGTGACCCTCCTGCCTCTGTCTTACACCACAACATCTGGTCAATTTTTTTCTAGTTTTAGTAGAGATGGGGTCTTGCTCTCGCTCAGGCTGTTCTTGATCTCCTGAGCTCATGGGATCCTTCCACCTCAGCCTCCCAGAGTGCTAGGATTATAGGTATGAGCCACCCTGTCTGGCTAGGAAGACAAAGGTTTTTTAAGGGAAAAATGAGGGGATTGCATTATTATTTGAAATAATTATCCTTGTTTACAAGGTTAGACTGGCAGTGGCTGGGTACCAGTCTTTGCAGATGTATCTTGTGTATAAGGTGGCTTTTTATTTTCAGGCGTATGCGTGTGAGAACAATCTCTTCATGGTTTTCCCTGGCTCAGTTCGTCAGGGTTTCCTCATGTTCCTGACTCCATTTTGATTCTGACAGCTGTCATGATTGTATGTCCTCAAATTGGGTTAAATTTATTTTGCTCCCTTTAGGCACATGAAATAATTCGTGTAATTTTAAATTTTTGCAGGCTTTGAATCTAAAGGAAATACTGGAGAGAAAAATGAGGCCAAAATTAACAAAACTAAAAGGATAATCCATGTTTGGAAATAAGTGTGTGTATGTGGGTGTATGTATCATACACCTTGTTTTTTAAAATCTAACCTGGATCTGGTTGGATGAAAGGATGTTTTATTACTAGAAGATTATAAATTCTAATTTATGACATTTATATAATGTAAAGTCAGTTCATGAGAGCTCAAGTTAATTCTTTGGTAGTTTCTGGCATGTTAAATTTTGACACATAAGTATGTTACTTGCTTCTTTAAAAAAATTATTTAAAAATGCATATTTATAAAAAATGCATATTTATGTGTATACACACATACATATATTACACTAACGAAATCTGAATCAGGCATCTGTAGGCCCCCTGAGGCTACTGGCATTCCACTGTTGAAACACTGCCTTTGCTCCTCAAAAGACTGCTCCTGGGCAGTTGTTCATTCAGCCCTTAATAGGCATTTACTGAGCACATGCTATGGACACGCCTGAGCCTTCAGAGGTGTCTGTATGAGGGATGCAGGACTAGTTGGGGAGCTGTGTGGCTTATCACAGGGGCCTTCTGTATGGGAGACTTGGCCTTGCTTGTGGTTCTTTGAGGCCCTCTGATGATAAGGGTTTTTCTTCTCCAGCCATGGAGGGGGAGTGAATGTTGAATTATTTAACTGTGCCATTTATACAGAGTATGAAGGAAGGACAGACTGGCCTAGGAAGGTGTTAAGTTGAAAAGGATTCTTGGAAAAGGTCAGTCTATTTTTTTTTTTTTTTGAGACAGTGTCTCACTTTGTCCCCCTTGGTACAGTGCCATAGAGTCATTGCTCACAGCAACCTCAAACTCCTGGGCTCAAGTGATCCTCTTCCCTCAGCCTTCCAAGTAACTGCGACTACAGGTGCCTTCCACAACGCCTGGCTATTTTTAAAGACAGGCTCTTGCTCTGGATTAGGCTGGTCTCAATCCTGTGAGCTTAGGCAATCTACCCACCTTGGCCTCCCAGAGTGCTAGGATTATAAACCGCACCTGGCCTGATTTTCTTTTTTGTTATACTCTTTGTTATGTTCTTTTATGATAGTTATGTTACCTTTTTCATCCCTAATATTACTAGCACAGTATCTTTTCTTTGTCTTAATTTTACCAGAGGCATTCCAATTTTATTAATGTTTACAAAGGAGTAGCTTTAAGTTTTAATGATTGTCTTTAGTATAGCATTATTTTATTTGTCATTAACTTTTGTAATTATCTTTGTTTTCTTTTATTTAGTTTGTTGGCTTTAGCTCATTAATTTTTATGGTATTTTTCTAATTATAAGTATTTTAAATTAAAACTATGCATTGTTGTCTACCTACCATTCTAGCTACAAGTTTTGATACTGGAAATGTATTATCATTCCACACTTTAAAATTTCTCTTATAATTTCTTCTGTGAATATCAAGTTAACTTAGAAATGTATATTTTCTTTTCTAAAAATTAGTTCTTTTGAATTAGAAATTATTTTTGTAATATTTGAAATATTCAAAAGTATATGGAATGTAAAGTATATAAAAAATAATATTGTAAAGCCTAATAATGTGGTAAACATTCAAGAACCCACCACCTACCCCAAGAAGTAGAACATCAGTAACAATTTCCATCCCCTCTTCCCTTCTCTCCTTTTTTTTTTCTTTTCTTTTTTTCTGTCCTCCCTTACCCTTTCCCTCTCTCCCTTGCTCTTCCTTCCTTACTTCCTTTCTTTGACAACATCTTGCTTTGTTGCCCAGGCAGGAGTGCAGTGGCATGGATCATCGTTCACTACAACCTTAAACTCCTAGGCACCAAAGTGACCCTCTTGCCTTATCCTCTCCAGTAGCTGGGACTATAGGTGCATGCCACTATGCCCAGCTAATTAAAAAAAAATTTTTTTTGGTAGGGATAAGGGGTCTTGCTATGTTGGTAGTCTTGAACTCCTGGCCTCACTGGGCATGGTGGTTCACAACTGTAATCTTAGCACTTTGGGAGGCCAAGGTGGGTGGATTGCCCTTAGCTCACAGGGCTACCCTGTCTGAAACTCCCAATTTCCTCTGAAAATGTCTATGTATGAGTCCCTTTAAGATTGACCTTTTCAGGTCGGGTGTGATGGCTCATGCCTGTAATCCTAGCACTCTGGGAGGCTGAGGTGGGTAGATTGCCTAAGCCAGGCATTGTGGCAGGTGCCTGTAGTCCCAGCTACTTGGGAGGCTGAGGCAAGAGAATCACTTGAGCCCAAGAGTTTGAGGTTGCTGTGAGCTATGACATCACAGCACTTTCTGGAGGGTGACTAAGTGAGACTCTGTCTCAAAAAAAAAAAAAACAACAAACAACAAAAAAACTCCTAGCTTCAAACAGTCCTCCTGCCTTGGCCTCCTAGAGTATTGGGATTACAGGCTTGAGCCACCACACCTAGGCACAATGTCTATTTTCTGTGTCCTCTGTCTTATCCCATCTCCCCCATACCCATCCTACCAACTGCTGACCTTCATGTCAGGATTGAGTTGAGTCACAGCATCTTTTCATCCTTGGTAAATGACAAAGATCTAGGAGCAGGAGGTAAAGAAAGAGGCTTTCAGTTATTCTAGAAAAAGAGAGTTTTGATGTAGAATTCTGCATATACAGGTCTTAGTCAGGAACTTTTCCCTTTGGACCAAAATTCTCTCCAAATTCTTATAGCAATTTCTACGACCTTTTCTCTCCCCTCCTTTATCCCTCTCTACCCTACTCCCCACAAGGTAAGTTTGTCAGAAGACTCTGTCTCCAGCAGAAGGATACACATGTGAAGTGTGTGTGGTGTCAGTGGCTCCCTGAGGTCTTCCCTGGTTCCCAGATAAAGCAGTGCTTCTCAACCAGGGCAATGCTGGATCCAAGGGGACATTTGGTAATGGCTGGAGTTATTTTTGGTTGTCACAACCAGGGGTGCTGCAGGTCTCTATGGGTAGAGGCTGGGGCTGCTACTTAGCATCCTATAGGGCACAGGACAGACCCCGCCACCCCGCTGAATGACTGGCCCCTATTGTCAAGTGTGCTGAGGTTGAGAGCCCCTGTTCTAAAGTGATGGTACTCTTCATGTTTTGCCCTAGATCTAGTATTCATACTGGTGACAGTGTTTTTCTTTCTTTGATTGCTTTTCAGATTGAGAATGGGCTCTGCATCTGTGCAGCCATGCCTAACAAAGTCGTTATTCTTCGTTACAACGAAAACCTCAGCAAATACTGCATTCGGAAAGTGAGTCCCGGGCCTTGTCTTGGCCAAGTGTGTCTGCCCTGTTTTATTGGCCACTGGCATGGAAAGCATGCTGTCTCGGGAAGTAGTGTATGTCTGGTCTTTATCCTACAGCCCTTCAGCCTGGGGTGACCTCCTGAGACAGTGAGACCCTTTCCTTCTGGAGGAACCTCCAGAGCTGCTGATAGCTATAGTTTTCCTTCTTGCTTATTTTCTGCTTGGGAACTGCCTCTCTAGCCAGCCTAGGGGATTCAGCCTTTTGTTAGAGCAGAAGTTGGCTGATGGAGGGGACGCTTTTTTTCATCCAGGGAAAAAAGGAAAGAGCTCTCTCTTAAGAAGCTAGCAGTCCCAGGTAGCAGTAATCAGAACCTTTCTCAGATTCTAGAAAGGTTTCTATTAATATAACCTTCTGGAATATCCAATGCTAGCTCTATTTCGATATGTAATTAGGCAGCTGGTTCTCAGAGGAGGAACAGAGGGAGCTGTGACGATGACACAGTTTGGACAAGGTGCTTGTTAAATCATTAAGTCTGTCTTGCATCCAGGGAAGACTGTTGGATGTCCCTAGACTAAGAATGTTCCACTAATCATAAGCCTAATTTATTTCAGGTGCTTTCATGATTAGTTTCAAAAGTGAAATGAGGGGTGAATAATAGATAAGGGTCATTACCTATTAGAGAAACGATTCTATTCTGGGCAGGATGTTGTTAGTTTAGTTGTGTGTTTGTTGAACACCCACAGTACCAGGAACTGAGCTATTTTACAAATGCCTTTCATAAGCATGCTGGAACAAACAGGATGATCTTCCCCAATTTTTAGGCAAGAAAATTGAAGTTGATAGAGATCTTAAGTTAAGACAGTTGAGACCAAAGCTGAGGTTTGATTTCCTCCCACTATTTCACTATATCACGTAGCCTAAAAGTTTCTCATACTTAGTAGATGGCTGGTAAATATTCAGCAATGATGGTAATGCTGATCAATTTGAATTGTTAGCTTCAGGAAAATTCTCAGAAATTGTTGCTGCTTTATGATTCCTGGTGATCATTTTGAATAAGAGTGCTTGATTTTTTTTTTTTAATGACATTAGGATTGGTTTAAAAACAAATGAAAATAAATAAGAAGCAGATAATTAAGATAGGATGACAATGACAATGATGATAATGATATTGGTAATGTAGGTTCAAATTAGAAACTTAGATGCTAACAAAAAGAAGGAACTCCAAACCATTCCTTCGTCCTACCACTGTTAATAGTTGGTGTATTTTTGTAGTCTTTGTTTTTTTTCCCCCTCTGATAAGAAAGTTGTAAAAATTCTATCTTCTCATTGAAATGGTGTTTCTGAGCCTTTTTTATAGCTATAATTTGACCTTATTTTCTTAGGCTGGGATTGTATAGAACAATAGAGGTAGCAGGTGGATCATTGGTCATCCTGAGAGGCATGAAAGGCTTTCTGTGAACAAATCTGGCAACAATTGTCTGCAGGGCCTGGTTCAACGCTTCAGGCAGAAACAGAATAGCAGTGGACACATGGCTATCTGGTCTCACCTCTCCTATTCTTCTCTTGTCTCAGGAGATAGAGACCTCAGAGCCCTGCAGCTGTATCCACTTCACCAATTACAGTATCCTCATTGGAACCAATAAATTCTACGAAATCGACATGAAGCAGTACACACTCGAGGGTAGGGCTTGTGTCCCTTTCCCTACTCCACGCATGGCTCAGGCCTTGCTGAGAATTGGAGGTCATTCCTGAGGCCCTGCTTCTCACCTGCCTTTTCAGAATTCCTGGATAAGAATGACCATTCCTTGGCACCTGCCGTATTTGCCTCCTCTTCCAACAGTTTCCCTGTCTCCATCGTGCAGGTGAACAGTGCAGGCCAGCGAGAGGAGTATTTGCTGTGTTTCCACGGTGAGTTAGGGCTGCGCCCACTGCTATGCTGGGTGCGTATAGATGTGAGAAATCCCAGATCAGGCCCATGAGAGGCTGGGGGCTGGTCACTGTGGCTCTGGGTCAGGGTGGATCCTGCTGCAGGGACAGAGAATGTCGTTCCAGCACTGCCAAGGACCCTGGGGGATTTTTCTTCTTTCCCCTGGACACCAGCGCAGTCTGATTTGATCACATTTCTCTCCAAAGAGCTGGCGTTTTTTTTTTTCCTTCTCCTATATCTTTCTTCCTCTCTCTTCCTCACTTTCTTTCTCTGGTCTTATTTGTTTTGTACTTTTCCTTTTTTTTTTTTGAGACAGAGCCTCAAGCTGTCACCCTGGATAGAGTGCTGTGGCATCACAGCTCACAGCAACCTCCAATTCCTGGGCTCAAGCGAGTCTCTTGCCTCTGCCTCCCAAGTAGCTGGGACTACAGGCGCCC
>CAUYRH010057322.1:0-23738 GCA_963574655.1 Perodicticus potto
TTCTCTGTGTATTCTGGTTATTAAGCCCTTGTCAGAGGCATAACTTGCAAATATTCTTTCCCATTCTGAGGGCTGTCTACTAGCGATTCTTACTGTGTTCTTGGTGGTGCAGAAGCTTTTTAGCTTCATCAGATCCCAGTAGTGTATTTTTGATACCACTTCCATTGCTTTGGGGGTCATATCTTAGTCCTTTGGTAATCCAATTTGTATTTCACATCCTCCATTTTTGTCAACTATAATTTGGATCTAAATATGCCTGTGTGCCTACCTCACAGGCTTATTGTGCACATCTAATGGATCATAAACATGATGATGAGTATACAGCTGAACAAATATGAGGGGTCATCATCATTATTAGTTTTGTCTTCTGGTCCTAAATTTAAGCCTTAATGCTAGCACTTAATATAAATTATAAAAAAAAAAAAGTTTTGAGTCTGGAATTTACATTACTTTTATGTCCTAAAATCATCATCTTTGTTGTCATCAACAAAGCTAAAATTAATGATATTTATCAGTTGAGTAGTTCTTCCAGGAGCCAGGAAAGACCAAATGCAAATTCTCTCTCTTGGAGAATGTTTACACAAAGTGAGGAAAGAATCATGAAGAATAAATTTTTAAGGCCGGGCTCAGTAGCTCACACTTGTAATCTTAGCACTTGGGAGTCTGTGGCAGGTGGATTGCCTGAGCTCATGAGTTCAAGACAAGCCTGAGCCAGAGCAAGACCTTGTCTTTAAAGAAAATAGCCAGGTGTTGTGGCAGGCACTTGTAGTCCCAGCTACTCAGGAGTCTGAGGCAAGAGAATCGCTTGAGCCTAAGAGTTTGAGGTTGCTGTGAGCTATGACGCCACAGGCAATCTACCAAAGTGAGACTCTGTCTCAAATAAATAAATAAAATAAAATTTTCTAAAGAAATAAACCCTCATGATTTAGTCACTATGGAAATTATTCACAAAATCATACTCACAGAATATGAAGATACAGAAATTCTCAGAGGCCAGATGCAATTGCTTGCACCTGAAATCTTAGCACTCTGGGAAGCCGAGGCAGGTGGATTGCCTGAGCTCATGGGTTTGAGACCAGCCTGAGCCAGAGTGAGACTCCAACTCTAAGAAAAAGCCAGGTGTTGTGGTGGGTGCCTATAGTCCCAACTGCTCTGGAGGTTGAGGCAAGAGAATAACTTGAGCTGAAGAGTTTGAGGTTGTTGTGAGCTATGATGCCATGGCACTCTACCAAGGGTGACAAATTGAGATTCTGTCTCAGAGAAAAAAAAAAGAAAAGAAAAAGAAAGAAAGAAATTCTAAGACTAGGTTGTAAAATAAATGTATTTTGTATTTCTTAATAGTTATATTATGAAATACTTTAAAGAAATATTTTAAAATTTGAAAAAGTATTTTGAAATAGCACAACCACAAAAGACTTAGATTATGTAAATTTGGTTAATAAACAGTGGCATAGTTTGAGAAGATTGACCCAAATTTGAAAAACATTCTATAAGAAAAATGCTGTTACTGAGTAATGTCTTGGCTATTCGAGGTGTTTTCTGATTCCATATAAAATGATGTATTATTTTTTAGAGATCTTTAAAGTATGACAACGGAGCTTTAATAGGGATTGCATTAAAATTGTCTATTGCTTTGGGTAATATGGACATTTTAACAATGTTGATTCTTCCCAGCCATGAGCATGGTATGTTTTTCCATTTGTTGACATGTTTAGCTATTTCATTTCTTAGAGTTTCATAATTCTCTTTATAGAGATCTTTCACATCCTTTGTTAGATAAACTCCCAAATATTTCATCTTCTTTGGCACTACTGTGAAAGGAACAGAGTCCTTGACTGTTTTTTCGGCTTGGCAATTGTTGGTATATATAAAGGCTACAGATTTATGAGTGTTGATTTCGTAGCCTGAGACACTGCTATATTCTTTGATCGCTTCTAAGAGTTTTGTAGTAGAATCCCTGGAGTTTTCCAGATATGCAATCATATCATCTGTGAAGAGTGAAAGTTTAATTTCTTCTGCCCCTATGTGGAAACCCTTGATCGCCTTTTCTTCCTTAATTGCAATGGCTAAAATTCCCTTTACAATGTTAAAGTTCAATGGAGACAATGGGAAACCTTGCCTGGTTCCTGATCTAACTGGAAATGATTTCAATTTAACTCCATTCAATATGATACTGACTGTGGGTTTGCTGTAGATGGCCTCTATTAGTGTGAGAAATGTCCTTTCTATTTCAATTTTATTAAGTGTTCTGATCATGAAGGGATGCTGGATATTATCAAAAGCTTTTCCTGCATCAATTGAGAGAATCATATGGCCTTTATTTTTTAATTTGTTTATGTGCTGAATTACATTTATAGATTTACGTATATTGAACCAGCCTTGAGTCCCTGGGATAAAGCCCACTTGGTCATTGTGTATAATTTTTTTGATGTATTGCTGGATTCTGTTTGCTAGGATCTTATTGAATATTTTTGCACCACTATCCTTTAGTAATATTGGTCTATAACTTTCTTTTCTTGTTGGGTCTTTCCCTGGTTTAGGGATCAAGGTGATGTTTGCTTCATAGAATGTGTTGGGTAGTATTCCTTCTTTTTCTATATTTTGGAAGAGGTTTAGTAATATAAGTACTATTTCTTCTCTAAAGGTTTGGTAGAATTCTGATGTGAAGCCATCTGGTCCTGGGCTTTTCTTTTTAGGGAGATTTTGTATAGTTGATGCTATTTCAGGACTTGATATAGGCCTGTTCAACACCATGTTACCAGACCTGAGACTGTACTATAAATTGATAGTGATCAAAACAGCATGGTACTGGCACAAAAACAGAGAGGTAGATGTTTGGAACAGAATAGAGAACCAAGAGATGAACCCAGCTACTTACCGTTATTTGATCTTCGAAAAGTCAATTAAAAACATTCAGTGGGGAAAAGACTCCCTATTTAACAAATGGTCTGGGTGAACTGGCTGGTGACCTGTAGAAGACTAAAATTGGACCCACACCTTTCACCACTAATGAAGATAGACTCACATTGGGTTAAAGATTTAAACGTAAGACATGAAAGTATAAAAATACTAGAAGAAAGTGCAGGGAAATCGGCCTGGGTGAATACTTTATGAGCAAGACTCCTCAGGCAATTGAAGCAGTATCAAAAATACACTACTGGGACCTGATGAAACTAAAAAGCTTCTGCACAGCCAAGAACACAGGAAGTAGTACAAGCGGGTAGCCATCAGAATGGGAGAAAATATTTGCAGGTTATGCCTCTGACAAAGGTTTAATAACCAGAATCCACAGAGAACTCAAATATATTAGCAAGAAAAGAACAAGTTATCCCATCTCAGGGGGGGCAAAGGACTTGAAGAGAAACTTTTCCAGAGAAGACAGGCACATGGCCTTTAGGCACATGAAAAAAATGCTCACTATCCTTAATCATTAGAGAAATGCAAATCAAAACTACTTTGAGATATCATCTAATTCCAGTAAGATTAGCCCACATAACAAAATTCCAAAACCAGACATGCTGGTATGGATGTGGAGAAGAGGGAACACTTCTACACTGCTAATGGGAATGCAAACTAATACGTTCTTTTTGGAAGGATGTATGGAGAATACCTAGAGATTTAAAAATAGACCTGCCATTCGATCCTATAATTCCTTTACTTGGTGTATACCTAGAAGACCAAAAATCACATTATAACAGAGATATCTGTACCAGAATGTTTATTTCAGCCCAATTCATAATTGCTAAGTCATGGAAGAAGCCCAAGTGCCCATCAATCCACGAATGGATTGATAAATTGTGGTACATGTATACTATGGAATATTGCACAGCCTTAAAGAAAGATGGAGACTTTACCTCTTTCATGTTTACATGGATGGAGCTGGAAAACATTCTTCTTAGAAAAGTATCTCAAGAATGGAAGAAAAAGTATCCAATGTACTCAGCCCTACTATGAAGCTAATTTATAGCTTTCATATGAAGGCAATAACCCAATTACAGCATAAGAATATGGGGAAAGGGTCAAGAGAGGGGAAAGGAGGGGGAAGGATGGGTGGAGAGAGGGTAATTGATGGGATCACATTTACGGTGCATCTTAGAAGGGTTATTAATTGTCCTAATTTAAATATTGCTGTGTCTCAAAGGAATGGAGAATAGTGAGAAATAGGAGAGCAATGGGGAAAAGGCTCATCAATGGAGCAGTCAGAAATCACACAGCATTTGTCAATTAAGTGCTGTCATATGGCTGTGATTTGTGGAGCCTCCAAAATTACAATAGTAACATTTAATATCACTGATAACAATTCACCATAACAGATAAGATGATAATAGAATAGTTTTAAATATTATAAAAAAAATACCAAAATGTGATGCTGACAAAAATAAGCAATGCTGTCAGGGAAATGCACCTATAATCTTGCTCAGTGCAAAGCTGCAACTATCTCTCAAATAAAAAAAAAGGCAATATTCATGATGTATAAAAAATGAAGTAAATAAAATGAGGTATGCCTATGCCTAGAAATATAGGAATGTTAATGTTATTATTTTTAAAATTTTATGTACATTATACAAATGTATGTCATATGTAGGTTTTCTTATTTAAAAATAAAATATTGGATAGAAAGAAAAAAGTTAAGATTTTTTACAGTAGTATGTCAATTCTAATATTTAAACTCTAGACATCTCTTGTAACTATGCTTCTGAAAGGTATTATCAGCATCAGAATTAATCAGAAACATTATACCTATTTGTCTAATAATGTTTGTACCGAGGTGCTTTAAGATATATTTATTCCAGAGTTCAATGCTTCTCTTAAATCTCCTGTGTAAATCTTGTGTGATGTACTTATGACAGGTAGCAGGCAGAGATCCAATTAATTGGATCATTAATTAAACAAATGGGGGAAATATGCCAGTAGGGCAACTGGCTACAGAAAGTGAATCGCTTCCCTCACTCTCAATAAAGTATCAAATGAGAGAAAAGGATTAGTGAGAAACATTCATTAAAAAAAAAAGAGGAGGATGGCACCTGTGTCACAGTGGTTATGGAGCTGGCCACATGCTTTGAGGCTGGTGGGTTCAAACCCAGCCCAGGCCAGCTAAACAACAATGACACCTGCAACAACAACAAAAATAACCAGGAGTTGCAATGGGTGCCTGTAGTCTCAGCTACTTGGGAGGCTGAGGAAAGAGAGTCACTTAAGCCCAAGAGTTTGAGGCTGCTGTGAGCTGTGATGCCACAGCACTCTACCAAGGGCAACATAGTGAGACTGTCTTCAAAAAAAAAAAAAAAAAAACTGGCCAGGTGTGGTGGGTCACACCAATCTTAGCACTCTAGGAGACTAAGAGGGGTAGATTGCTTGAGCTCGAGATTTCAAAACTAGCCTGAGCAAGAGTGAAACCCTGTCCCTACTAAAAATAGGAAAAATTAGCCAGGTGCTGTGGTGGGCCCTGTTGTCCCAGCTCCTCAGGAGGCTGAGACAAAGGGATTTCTTGAGTCCAAGAGTTTGAAGTTGCCATGAGCTAAAATATCATGGCACTCTACCCAGGGCAACAGAGTGACACTCTGTCTCAAAAAAATAAAATAAAAAATTAAAATAAAATAAAACAAAATAAAAAAATAAAAAAAAAACTATTGACAAACATAGTATCCACAAATGGCGAACACTATGGAGACAGATAAAGAAAGGAAATAAGAAGTTCCACTGGAAGGGAAGAGGATTATAATTTGAATAAAATGAGTAGGTGAGTAGGAAAAGATTTATTGAAGGAAACATAAAAAGCAATAACACAAAGAAGGTGAGAGAATAAATCTTGAGGATTTCTAGGAAAGAATTTCTAAGTGGAAGGAATCACAAGTACAAATGTTTTTAGGCATAAGAAAGTACAACTTGTGCAAAGAGACAGATGGACTGAAACCGTGACTCCAGACTAGGACCATTCATTTGCATCACTTGGGAGCTTGTTAAAAATGTAGAAACCGAGGACCGGCCCATAAGTGAATCAACTCTGCATTTTGAAAAAACTCCTAGGTGATTCAAATGTAAATAAAACTTCCAGAAACACTGAGCTACATAAAGAGGAATAGGAGATGAGTAAAGAGAGGTATCCAAGGGCTAGGTTACATAAAGCCTTACTGGACTGCAAATGGACTTTGACTTTCATTCTGGATACTTGATAGACATTGTGTGATAGTGAGCTGAACAGTGAGTGATCTTGGGCTGGCTCATATGGTGCCTTTATGCCAATTATTAAAAGGAAATTATTTTCTGAAGACTGCATACTAACCATGTGTCATAACATTGTCTTAATAAAAGGACTATTCTACAATGAGTGACATGTGAAATTTCTACAATTTCACACTGCATAATCTGCACAGTCACATGCAGCTGGCCCATGACTTTCCTTTATATTTTTTAATTTAATTAATTTTTTTTTTTTTTTTGAGACTGAGTCTCATTCTGCTTTCCAGGCTAGAGCGCCATGATGTAAGCCCAGCTCACAGCAACCTCAAACTCCCAAGTCCAAGCAATCCCCCTGCCTCAGCCTCCTGAGTAGCTGGGCCTAATAGTGCCCACCACAATGCCTGATTAGTGTTTCTATGTAGTAAAAGGGTGCCTCACTGTCTCAAGCTGGTCTCCACCTTCTGAGTTCAAACACACCTTCTATTTCAGACTCTCAGAGTGCTAAGATTATAGATGTGAGCCACTGTGCCTGGTCATGACCTTTCTAAAAGATAATCTCATGCTCCATGGGGAATAGCCAGTTAGGAGAAAATAATGAAAACACAAATTCCAATTATAGGGACATGTCAAAAATCCAAGTAAAAGATGGCAGTGGTTTATATTAGGGTGGTAAAACGTTAAATAATTGTGAATATACTTGGAAGGTGACACCAGCAAAATTTACTAATGAATTAGATTTGAAAGGTAAGATTAAAAAAAAGAGAGACGACTCTAAAATTACCGTACTGAGCAGAGTGGGCTTACTGAGCTGAGGAAAGTTATGGCTAAAGTTGATTTGGTTTGAAAGAGCTATTTGAGGCCCAGTTTTAGACAAATAAATTTGAAATGCCTGTTAGCCAAGTTGATGTATTAAATCATCAGCTAGATATATAAAACCAACTTTCAGGAGAAATGGCTTGGCTAGAGATATAAGTTTGAGAATTCTTAGTATAAAGGTTTAAACAATGGCACAAAAGTATATAAACTTAGCAGATAACCAAGTATAGATAGAGAAGAGAAAGTCCATGGAAGGCTGGATGGAACTTCATAGCACACCAACTTTTATAGTTAAGGAGGTCCAGAGCAACTAGCAAGAGGTTGAAAAGAAAGTCAATTATGTAGGAGAAAAGTCAGGAGTATTTGGTAACGAAGGAAAAATATGTTTCAAAGACGAATGAGTAGTTTATTTCAATAATAAGACAGATAGATTAAGTGAGAGGAAGGCTGGATTTTGACCATTTAATTAAATAAAAAAAGAGAATACTATTGACTTTCAGAAGGCCACCACAGAAGCTATAGATCAATGGATGGTCAACTGTAGTAGGCTTGATAAACTGTTGGAATAAAGTGGAAGGGTGATAAGCTTCAAAAATAACAGATAGAGAGAAATAATATTTTATTTGCATATTTCTTAGGTAATATCGATGTATGTTTTGTGTGAAATATTCTTGACTCCTTAAGCTCTTGTGAGATAGATAGATAGGGGGCATTACAGTGTTCTTTTAACAGATAGTGCATATTAGACAGTGAAAATTGATACTTTTTATAACAAAAACTCAGAGAGTAAAATCAGCTTCTTATAATTAGTCCAGTATTTCTCAGCTATATTCAAGGAATCCAAGTAACTTCACCTCCTCACTTGTCTAAACCCCAGCAATTTTTACTGCTTGTGCTACAGATTTGTGCGCTGTTAGTGGACAGTTCACAGACACGTGGCTTATTTATAACCATGAATCAGAAGCTGCTTTCGGGAAGAGTTTGTTTTAGCATTTTTTGTATGCTAAACTCCAACTCTAGCAAAAGGGAATTAGAATGTCATTTCTGTGCCTTGTATTCAAGTTTTCTTTCATACTACAATAAGTCATTTTCAACTTTCAAAGCTAATTACTAGATATCCAGTTCATGCTTAGATTCAGTCTTCTTTATTGAATTCTGAAGTCCACATCATACAATAACTATATAATTTCATTTTTTATTAATTTATTTCAATTGGCAAATAATTATGCTTATTTTTACAAAGTAATCACAATGCAATTACTTTGACCTATATATACCTTGTAGAAATAGTCAATCAAACTAGTTAATCTATCCATTGCCCAGCCAACTTTCCTACTTCCCTTCCTGCAGGACAACAGATCACTACAATGTATACCTTCTGTGTAACTGAAACTTTGTACCCTTTAATCAACATCTCCCCTTTCTCCATTCCTTCTTCTCTGTGCCAGTTTGTGGGAATCACATTTCTATTTAGTTTCTACGAGATAATTTTTTTTTTAACTTCCCATGTGAGATCATACAGTATGTATTTTTCTGTGCTTGGCTTATTCCCCCTAATATAATGTCCTTCAGTTTCATCTATGTTGTTGTAAAGGACAGAATTTTCTTCTTTATACAACTGTATTGTATTGCCTTGTGTACAAACACCTCATTTTCTTTATTCATGCAATTGTTGATGGACATTTAGGTTGCTTCCATATCTTGGGCCATAAATAATGCTGAAATAATCATGGGGGTACAGATGTCTGTACGACATGCCACGTTCAATTAATTCCTTTGGATATATTCACAGAAATAGATTAATGAATCTTATGATAATTCTATCTTTAGTTTTGTCAGAAACATCTATATTAAAATGATGTCAAATTTCATCTAAATTACTGGAAAAGGGATTCATTCATTATTTCTTATGGCTGAGTAGTTCTCTGTGCTACACACATACCACATTTTGTCACTTACGAATTGATGGGCACTGGGGCTGATTATGCATCTTTGTAATTGTGAATTGTGCTGCAATAAACATGTAAGTGTTTGGTATTAAGTTTCCTTGATGCCAAAGCTAGTAAAGGACACACACACAAGGAAAGAAAAGAAAAACTATAGACCATTATTTCCCATATAGAAGCAAAAATCCTCAAAAAGAAAAAAAAAATACTGAAACTAATCCACCATGACCACGTGGGCTCCATCCTAAGGACCCAAGGGTGGTTCAATATACATAAATCAAAATGGTTTTGTGGTTCACCACAAAAAGAGCCCAAATGAAGACCGTATGATCATCTCAATAGATGGAAAAAAAGCATTGGAAAAAATCTGGCACCCTGTTATGATACAAACCTTCAACAACCAGGCCTAAAAGGAACGTATCTCAGAATGAAAAAGCCATATATGACGTACCTACAGCCAGCATCATACTAAAGGGGGAAAGTTGAAAGCATTCCAGCCAGGAAATGGAAAAAAAAAAAACAAGGGTTCCAACTGTCAACACTCTGTTCTTCTTCTTTTTTTTTTTTTTTATAATCAGGAAATATTATTAGACTTTTATTTTATTTTATTTTTATTTTACTTTCTTCCATTTTTATAATCAGGAAGTATTATTAGACTTTTATTTTCTTTTATTTTCTTCCATTTATTTTCTTTAGAATTCCCTAAGAACAAATCAAATCTGTGTCCTGAAATAAGGCAGGGTTCATGTGTTCTTCTCCAAAGCAGTTTGACATGGGTTTGACCTGACTCTCAGAGGAGAGATTTGATTTCTTTGGTTGTTTTCCTGATCACACAGCATGTGTAGTTACTCTATTTTCAGTCCTATTTGTTACAGCAATTTAATCAGAACATCTGTCCAGGAAGAATGGGTGCTCTACAATGTTGCTGTTTTCTCTGCCTCACTATCAGTTATCAGCATGGTTGGAATATTTACCAGATAGGTGAAATTCCCTCTTAGGACATCATATAATTTCTTTAGCAGTTTGACCTGTATTATAAATGTTACAACATAGAAATGACATAGGACAACAAAAATTATGGAGAGAATATTCAGCCTTGTAACTGTCAAGCATATGGATACATGAAATGTAATTAAGTAGGTAAAAAATTTAAGTAAAGATAAAAAAAGCTTGTCATGTAGTTCTGATTATAAGGATAGCTAAATGTTTAAGTTGTTCATTAGAAAAAATACTGGGATTTGTATTCTGACAGGCCAGGTAGAGAATCCCAATTCTACTACAGGTAAAATGCCTGTCACATAAGGAAACTGTAAAGGTTACATTTCATATTTGATAAGTGAAATTATCTAGTACCCGTGACTATCATGTAACAGTCAGTGATTGCTTTCTTTTTATTGTCTCTCCCTCCAGCTCTTAATTTGTTTATTTAATTAATTCAATAATTGTTTAGGGTTTCAGGATACTTTCTCTCATTTATTGGTTTTTGGTTCGATTTTAATTCATTTATTCTTTCCTACTTCCCTTCCTTTTTCCTCCTTTCTTCCAATCTTATCCTTTCTCCATTTCTCTTTCTTCTTTTCCTCTCCATCTAACATTGTCTGATTTTATCTTAAAGTTATTTGAAGATTATGAGTGTACAAATGCCATCATAAATCATTGCCTGACTTTTTAAAATATGTGGGTCTTTGAACACAGAGCATAGTTATTCTATACTGACTTGGGGCTGAATGTAGAAGAGAAATCTGAAAGTGAATCAGAAACATATTGAGGATCTGGAAGTATATAGCAGACCATTTATGTGGATCTGAATTGAGCTAATGGTGGAGCATCCCTCATTGGAAGACATCCTTATGAAGACAATTGTTTTCCAAAGACCGAATTCTAAAAGCAGGACCCAGAAGATTGTGGTTACCAACCAAGACCCATCCTTGCCAAGATCTGCAGGTTGTAGTACCCAAATTCTTTTTGGGAAAAGCCTTTGAGAGATCAGGTAAAGTCAGTGAATCTCTTAGCACTGAGTGTCTAAGACCTCCATAATTACAGTGGTTTAACCAGTTCCAATTCATCATACAGTAAAACACTTCAGATCACATTTTTTGATCATCCCTGAAAAGATACTATAAGGTATGTTAGCTGAGGCATTGCTGAGATTAGTTCCCTCATAACTGAAAAGACTTCACTCATCTGCAAGTCAAGAAATCTCATGAATTTTTTTAAATAAAAAAGAATGTTTCCTTCTTAAATTTTATCTATGTACATCTGAATAAATATGATTAATAATAAATACAAATGAATAAATAATTGTTGACTAATGACTAGTTTAATAGTGTCTTTTTGTTGTTGTTAAAAGTTTAATTTGTCCTGTTATTCTTATGTGTTGTAAATTACATTTTATTTACTATGTATTTCCATGTAGGCTTAATCAAAATTACAAAAATATATATAAGAATAGTGATAGGTATTCTGTTTTAGGAATACAGATTTTTCTCATTGTCCTAGTATAAACAAATTGAATTGTTTCTTCTCTTTCTATAAAATTTAATCCATTTTCCTTACCAATGTTCTGGACCAACTGCCAAGGCTCTACTAACAATAGTATGTGCTTTATAATTGTTATGGAACTATACTGACTTCTAAAATAAATACCCAGGGCAAGCCTGTGGCTCATCGAGTAGGGTGCCGGTCCCATATACTGAAGGTGACGGGTTCAAACCCGGCCTCGGCCATACTGCAAAACAAAAATATAGCCAGGCGTTGTGTCGGGTGCTGTAGCTGTAGTCCCAGCTTCTTGGGAGGCTGAGGCAAGAGAATCGCCCAAGTCCAGGAGTTGGAAGTTGCTGTAAGCTGTGACGCCACAGCAGTCTACCGAGGGCGATAAAGTAAGACTCTGTCTCTACAAAAAAAATAAATAAATGAAATAAAATAAAATAAATACCCATGTTAATTTCTGTTGACAGGGAACGCTATGTACATTTATTTAGTTAATGAATAGTGTATATAAAATGGTGGATCCAGGAAAGATGCTAAAGTGATTTAAAATACATGGGCCATTACAAAAGTTTTGAGATACACAAAAATCAAGAAACCTAAAATCCATGTGGACAGAATGCATGAAGCCATTGCAGCAGCACAGATGAGTCAAGCAATCTGAAATTTTTGTGTTTGAATCAGGAAAGACACTGTTGATTCTGTTTCTTATAAGTGAAATAATGGACATTAAAAACATACATGAATATTCTACATTATAATTCTATTTAAAATATTTCACTTACTCAAAAGGAGGAGGAAAAAGACTGAACTGAGGCTTTAAAAATGTCTTATTTTTCAATTAGAAAAGTAGCCCAATGAATAGTCATGATGAGAGAACAAACATGATGATTATTTGAAATTACTGATGTTTATGATGACACGAGGACCGGCTCTGCACTTCTCCAGTCCTTCTTATGGACAGGAGTCATTGCTGTGTTTATAATCATTCTGCATCTGCTTATTTTAAAACTTTCACTCAAATCTTTGCTCAAAGTTACATGTTTTCATTACCACTTGCCTCTTTAGCTAAATATTTTCATCTGATACTTAGATAATAGACTTTTTTTCAAATGGCATTGTTTGGAAATATATTTAGGTGCATAAAAAAAGGAAAAGAAAAAGAAGAAAGTGGAGTTGTATTATTTGCAAGATCTTGCCTTGTACTTTTACTTTTTAAATTTCATTTTAAATAACTATTTTGCATATACTTCAAAGGATCCAAGGTAAAGGATCGCTACATTGTTTTTTTTTTCCTCAAAGAAATGCCAATAAAATGACTAATGTGATACATTTCTCAGTGGTTTCTTCCCCTCCCTCCTCCTCTGTCTATTTCTCCCCCCTCACCTCCATTTTCCTGTCTCCTTCCCTCCCTCTGTTTATGCTGAGCACCAGATGCCAGGTGGGTAGTAGTTTCTGGCCACCCAACCTGAAGAGGCAATAATGCGGAAGATCATTCAGTAATTGTAATGATTGAAATTTCTGCCCAATGAAGCCAAAATCATCTCACATAAAAAGCTTTCTTGGCAGTTTGTGAGTGCTGTTAATGTTCCTCATTGTCAGTATTAACCAGTTCTATAATTAGAAGAAATTATGAGAAAGGCTTCTTTATATATCCTCACATCAAATTTGCAGCAGACCAAAAGGGCAGGATGTATTTTATCTGTGCCAGTTTTGCATTTAGATATTGCCATCTCCCATGTCAAGCAGCTATTATTCATTCTTTCATTAATACCATCTACGCACATTCATGATGTATAATATCCAAGGTAAAAACTAGTTGAATGGGAAAGGATTGGTAGACTCCTGCACATCAAGGGTTCCTATTTTAGGAAAAAGTATTTGTGATTTTCTGAGTTGATGTGGTGCTGTTAGAACAGAACACTTGAGATTGGGTAATTTATACAGAACCAAGATTTATTTCTTACAGTTCTGGAGGCTAGGAAGTCCAGAGTCAAGGGGCCAGGAGCTGGTGAGGGCTTTCTTGGGGTGTCATTCCTTGGTAGAAGGGGGCAGGAGGAAAGAGCATGCTGGTGACAGAGAGAGAGAAGGAATTCAAGTCCTCAAGCCCTTTTATGGTCAGCGTTAACTCATTCAGGAGGGTGGAAGGTTAGGGTTGGTCTAACCACTGTTGCATGTCAAGTTTTGCATGTTGCTTATTGATTTCCAGGGAGCACAATCAATCTGTACCAATGATGGACCTTGCTTTTTCTTAATGCCATGTCCCTGTTGTTTTGGTATGTTACTTTATTGTGCTCCCTTCCCACTTTTTCACTTCTTCAGCACTAAAATGGTTAAATAGTCAACTTCATTTTTTTCCTGCTACACTAGCAGGCTTTTTTTCTTCTTTGTTCAGTCCTCGCAGTAGCAAACTGCCGCTGACTACTTCTTTACCCCTTAACGTTCACCTACTATATATTATTTTATTTTATGTCTGAATAATCACTATAATGTGGTAAGCAGATAACTAAAATAAAGTTAGGTATCATCTGGGTTCCCAAATATATTATAGAACGAGAGTCAGCCAGTTTTTTGTGGCTCCTTTGATAAGTTATTTTGACATGGCTTTTTGGGGAAAAAAAGTTTTGATTAAGATTTTAAAAGCCATTGAAATTTTATATTTTTATTACCAACTAATATACAAAAATAAATATTTATTCCATTCTTGAGTTTAGTCCCAAGATGCTCCCTACCTTTTCTGAACAATGAGAATTGACAGATGGGATGAGACATTTGGTGAGACAATTTTAGGTGGACTCAATGTCGGAATTGGAAGTAAGCATAGTCAATTTCTGAGGAAACTTACTTCACTTGACACTAATTGAAAATAAAGTTACCTTGTGCTGTAATTTAGCCACATACAAAATGTAAGGTCAAAAAGCTCCATAAATTTAGTGGCAAGAAAATGGGATTATTAATTTACATTGAGTGAGATTTGAAGCCATTCCTTAACTTTAACATTTGGGGAATAATTTTATTCTGACATAATTGAAATATAGTAAGTATGTGTTTATGAATGTGGAAAAATTCCTGCATTATCTTAATTTTTATTAACTTTTCTCTCTCTCTCTCTCACATACACAGAAGTTGCCCAAAAATGTATACACATTTTAAGAAATGAAAACACTGGGCAGTGACTGTGGTTCAAGGAGTAGGGCGCTGGCCCCATATACTGGAAGTGGCGGGTTCAAACCTGGCCGCAGCCAAAAACTGCAACAGCAACAACAACAAAAAGAAATGAAAACGCTATATTAAAATTATAATATACAAGTCACATTTGACTTCTGGTATTACAAGAGATAAAAGATAACAAATGTTACTGATATAGATTGAATATTATAATTTTAATATGGTTTTTTTCTTAAAATGTGTATCCATTTTTGACACTGTATATAAATAGGTAGATAGCAATCAATATAAGTTCACTAGCAATATAACCATTTTTAAAAAAGGTAGATTAGTATATAATGTTACTTTCCCAACATAATAGGAAACATAAGAAAACAGAAAATTCTCATCATAGAATTTTCCAGTTGAATACTCTCATTTTAAATATTTCAAATGAAGTTTGATAGAGACAAATGACTTTGCTAATTACTACGTAAAGCCTGAAATTGAAACACTGATATATTGTGATTCCAAGTTTAATATCTTCTTTACTACATTTAAGCGCTTTTACCATGTCACTCAAAATCATGGGTCAAAAGTGATGAAATAAGCTTATAAATGTTGGCATTGTTCTTGTCATAATTTTTGAACATACAATTTTTTGATTGTTATTTCCTATAAACTTTTAAAAATAATTTTTATTTTAAAATTGTAAATTGACAAGGATAGTTGTATAAATTTATAAAGTAATGATATTATTTATGAATATGATATGGAATAATTAGAGCTAATTCTTATCATTTTGTAATGTAAACATTTGAAATTTACTCTCTTAGAAATTTTGAAATGTGCATTATTTACAATACTCACCACCCTGTGCAATATGTATCAAAGTAAAAAAACAACAACATATACTTCTATTTGAGAGACTTTGTATCTTTTGAACATCATCTCCTTATTCCTCCTCTAGAAGTTTTCATTCTATTCCCTCCTTCTTTGAGTTTGATTGTTTTAGATTCCACACGTAAGTGACAACATGTGGTTTTTGTATTTCTGTGCCTGGCTTCTTTCATTTAGCATGATGCTATCCATTTCCATTCATGTTGTTGTAGGTAACAAAATTTCTTTTATTTTAAGGCTAAATAGTGTACCATTGTCTATACATACCACATTTTCTTTTCCCATTCCTCTGCTGATGGACACTGAAGTTAATTATATAACTTGGCTATTATAAATAAATGGTGCTATGATAAACACAGAAATACAAACCTCCTTCATACGCGATTTCAAATCTTTTGGACAAATGCCAAACGCAGAATTGTTGGGTCATATGTTAATTCTATTTTTAGTTTCTTGAGGAGTTTTTATAAAATTTTCCAGTACAAAGTACTAATATACATTCCCACCAACACTGGACAGCTTTTACCTTTTCACCACATCATCATGAAGACTTGTTATAGTTTGGGTTTTTCTTTTTTTTTCCTTTCTTTTTTCTTTTTTTTTTTTGACAGTAGTCATTCTGAAAGATGTCAGGTGTTATCATAGTTTTACTTATCATTTCCCTAATTATGAGCATATTTTCATGTAACTATTCTCCATTTTTATGTCTAATTTGAGAAATATCTATTCAGGTCCCTTTCCCATTTCAAAAATTGGATTATTTGTTTTCTTTCTATAGAATTGAGTTTCTCATATATTCTGAATACTAACCTATTGTTAGATATATGGCTTGCAAACACTTTTTTTACACACTATACATTATATTTTCATTCTGTGAATTTTTCTTTTACTGTGTAGGATTTTTTTTTAATTTAGATGTAATTTTGCTTTTATTGCATGTGTTTTGAGAGTCAAATACAAAAATTACTGCTCAGACCAATCTAATATATTTTTTATATATTCTCTTCTAGTAGTTTTACAATTTCATTTCTTTTTTTAAGTCTTTAGTCTACTTTTACTGAGTTTTCTATATGGTGTGAAATCAGGGTTGATGAATCTATTTTTAAGTCAGTACCATGCCATTTTAATTGCTATTTTTTAAATATAGTTTGAAATCAGATAATTAAATGTCTCCAGCATTGTCTCATGATTTCCTTAGCTATTTGCTAGATTATTTTTGTGCTTTAATATAAATTTTAGGGTTTTTTTCTATTTCTAAGATTGCTTTGAATCTGTAGATAGCTTAGAGAGTTACAGACATTTTAATAATCTTAATTCTTTTCATTCTTACACATGATATATCTTTATATTTATTTGTGTCTTCTTCAATTTATTTCATTATTGGTTTATAATTTTCAGGATAGATGCTGTTTATTTCCTTGGTTAAACTTATTCCCAAATATTTTAATATTTGTTGTAAGTATTGCAAATAGAATTCTTATTAATTTCTTTCTCAGATAGCTTTTTTTTTTTTAATTTAGACACTCACTTTGTCACCCTCTGCAGAGTGCCCTAACATCATAACTCACAGCAACCACAAATTCTTGCACTCAAGTGATTCTCTGGCCTCAACTTCCTGAGTAGTTTGGACTACAGGTGTCAACCACAACAATACCCTGCTATTTTTAGAGATGGGTCTTGTACTCTTGAGCTCAGGCAATCAACCCTTCTTGGTCTCCCAAAGTGTTAGAATTACAGCCATGAGCCACCGCACACTGCCAGGATAGTTTATTTTTGGTAAAAAGAAACACTATTGATTTTTGTGTGTTGGTTTTGTATCCTGCAACTTTACTCATTAGATCCTTAAGATATTCTCTATATAAAATTATGTCATCACCAAACAGCCACACATTTTACTTTTTCCTTTCTTATTTGCGTGTTTCTTATTTCTTTCTCTTGACTTATCACTCTGGTTAGAAGTTTCAGTACTATGTTGAATAGAAGTGGTAAGAGTGGGCCTCTTTGTCTTTTCCAGAACTTAGATTAAAAGGTTTTATTTTTTTACCATTGAGAATTATGTTAGCTTTGTTTTTACTAAAGAAAGCTTTACTATGCTGAGATATGCTACTTCCATACCTCATTTGATGAGTGTTTCTTATCATGAAGTAATATTGACTTTTGTCAAATTCTTTTCTTTTATCTATTAAGATATACTTTTTGCCCTTCATTCTCTTAATGTAATGTATCACAATAGTTAGTTTGCATATGTCAAGCTAACCTTTAATTCCAAGGATTAATCTCACTTGATTATGGTGAATGATCCTTTTAGTGTGCTATTAAAGTTGGTTTGCTAGTATTCTGTTGAAGACTTGTGTGTATATGTTAATCAAGAATATTGGCCTGTAGGTTTCTTTTCCTGTGATGTTCTTGTCTGTCTTTGGTATCTGGATAATGCTAGTCTTGTATAAAGAGTTTAATAGTTTTAAGGCTTTCTTTTTATCTGATTTTGAACAGTTTTATTATAGTGTGTCTCAGCATGGATTTCTTCGAGAATTATTTGACTTGGAATTAATTGAATTTCTTATTTTGCATATCCATAAATTTTCTCAAATTTGGAAAGATTTTGGACTTTTTTTTCCCCAAATAGGCTGCTTGTGTCATTTTATTTCTTTTTCTCTTCCAGGGTACCCATAGTGTGTATTTTGGTTTGCTAAATGGTAGCTCATACATCTATTAGGCTCTTGTTGCTTTTCCTTATTCTTTTTTGGTCATGGGTTAATAATGTAGGATAACCTATCTTATACATTCACCTGATTATTTTTTTTGCCCCATTTGAATCTACTGTTGAGCCCTTTCAATACATTTTTCAATTGTGTGTTTTCTGTTAGCTCTTTAAGGATATTTAGTTCAGTAGATTTAAGATCTTTGTGTAGTAAGTTCTGTGTCTGTATTTTTTTTAGGGATGGATTCTGGAAATTTATTTTGTCCTTTTTTTTTTTTATTAAATCATAGCTGTGTACATTAGTGCAGTCATGGGGTACAATGTACTTGCTTCATATACAATCTGAAATATTTTCATCTAACTGTTCGACATAACCTTCATGGGATTTTCTTGTTTATTGTTTGAAAAAGTCATTTTGGGTTTTTTGTTTTTGCATGTCTTCATATATATGTATATTATTTTTGCTTATAATTGGGCATTTGAAAGAATAGCCATCTCTTTCAACCTTTACAAACTGGTGGGAAAGACATTTAATGACTAGCAGGGCTTGTTCTGAACTTTAGATATGTCCAGGGTGAATATTTAAGGTCTTATCCAGTCCTTTCTAGTCATACATTTTATCTGGACCTATATGCTTTTTTTATTGTTTCCTCCGTGGATGTTTTAAATGTCTTAATATCCCAAATAATCTCATTGTAGCTTCCTGTCAGAGCTTTATACATTCTAATGTATTTTTCTACCTATTCTGTTGCCCCAGGCATACTAACAATGCTGTTCCTTTATAGCTTCTATGGACTGCAGTGCCCACCACTGCCTTCCCTGACCTAGTTAGCGAGATACCCATGTTATGCCAAGTAATTATTCTTTTTTTCATTTGAGCTTCCGATTAGGCAAAATAAAAACTAATCCCTTAGGCAGCCCACAGACAAATGTTAGAACATTGTAAGTAGCTTCTCTCCTGCTCTTCCAGCTTGAGGAAGGAACTGGGAATGAGACTGCTTTTTCTTGATGCTGTTGTACTGCTTGGGAGAAGATGGGGAAAATTTGAATTAAAAGGCCACAGATCAGATTACTCTTTTTTAAAAATGTGTGGCTTGTGTTGTATGGGCATTTGGTAGATTGCTGTAGATATCTGACTGATTTCCAGCATTCCTATAAAGTTATCTTACCCAATTTTCAAATTATTGTCATGAAAATTAGTAAAGGCTGGAGCTTCCTTATTCACTATCTTGCTGACATCCCCTGATAGGATAGTTTTTTAAGTCAGTTTTTTGATGTTTATTTTCACTCTAGTAGTCTTTTGTTATTTTTTTCTTTACCTGATTTGCTTAGATAAACTAGATGGTCTATCGTTTAGCTCTTGTGCTATGAGTTACTAGCCTCTTAATTATTTTCCACAAAATATCTATTATTTTAATATATCCTTAAATTGAAGATTCCATATACTTTGTTTCCTAATAAAGTCAGCGCTGGGAAGCAGGGAGCAAAAGATCTCTATTCATATAAACTTCCTCTCCTTCTGCACATAATCTTTGGGACTTCTTTTCAGAGCTAGGGGAAATAACATAGGCCCCTTAAGGTGATTTATGAATTGAATATTAGGAAAAGGTAGTAACTATAATCTAAATAGCTTAGACTCTCATTGACTAAACAGCCTACCAAAATATAATAACTATTAATTCTTCTTAAGTTTAACAAGAAATTCCATGAAAGAGATTTTTCTCTGTGTGCTGACCTAAGGATTTTTGACACACTAGTAATGGTATTTCTATACTATAGTATTAGTGAAACTAAATTAGCACTAAACTTTCAATCACATGAAGAGAAAGGAGAGTAGTTCTTTGTAAGATGCCTATGATGAGATATATAACATTTTAAATGCCAGCATTTTAAATCAGATGATGTGAAAAACAGGACAAAATATTGTTGGACTAATCCACATGCTGAACAGTTTCTAAGTCTCAAAGCAAGATAGGAAATGCAGAATTTATTTCAACATATTTGGTAAGCTTTAAAATATTAAAATTCATGATATCTATACATCTACAAAGTAAGAAAATCTAATGAGCTCCTATGCATTTGGGATGATAGACTGATGGAAGTTAACACTGTGAAAGATGATTAAAGTGCAAGAAGGAAAAGGGCTCAAGGTTGTAGGGAGCACTCTCGTCCTTTTGTCTCTTCTGCTGTGTGATGACACAGCATACATCCTCTCCAAAAGATGCAGCAACAAGGCACCACTCCCCAGATACCAGTGCTGGTGCCTTCACCTGGGATTTCCCAACCTTTAGAACCATGAGAAATAAATTTCTGTTGTCTGTAAATTACCCAGGCCAAGATATTTTGTTATAGCACTACATATAGACTAAAAAATATACACTTTCAGATGGTACCTGTGGCTCAGTGAGTAGGGCGCTGGCCCCATATACTAAGGGTAGCGGGTTCGAACCTGGCCCAGGCCAAACTACAACAAAAAAATGGCCAGGTAGTGTAGCAGATGCCTGTAGTCCCAGCTACTTAGGAGGCTGAGGTAAGAGAATCACCTAAGCCCAAAAGCTGGAGATTGCCGTGAGCTGTAACGCCAACGCACTCTACTAAGGGCGACAAAGTAAGACTGTCTCTAAAAAAAAAAAGAAAAAAAAAACAATGTTTTCCTCACATCACAGAAGGAGAAACTGAAGCACTGAGAGTGGACCAGATTCCTGATTCTACCATCTACTTGTCATCATCCTTGGACAAATTACCAAGTTGTTAAGAGAATCAAGTAAGCCAATGTATGGAAAACCTCTTATAAATATCCAATAAAGAACCTCACTGGAAAAAAAAAAAGAAGAAGATGAAGAAGAACCTCACTGAAAAAAATAAAATGGTTGGATTAAATCACACAGCTAATAAGTGGTAGACCTGTGGCTGGGATCTGGGATACGGCTTCAAGCTTCAGACCATGAGAAGAATCATTTCAGGTTTTTGTTTAAAACACAGATTATTGGGGGAAGGGCCTAAAAATATTGATTTAAACAGAAGCCCTGCTTTGGTGTGCATATGAAAATTGTCTCAAAATAAAACCTAAAAAAAAAAAAAAAAGAAAAGAAAATGCAAGAAGCATCCAAGTTATAAAGAACCTTGGCCTTTTAGTCTAAATATTTTAGACTTGGAAATATGAAGTGGAAAAAGTTATAGTCCAATGGAATATTATTCAGTCTTAAGAAAAATGGACATCCTGCCATTCACCACAATATAGATGGACTTGGAGGACATTACCTTAAGTGAAATAAGACAGACACAGAAAAAAATATTGCTTAATCTAACATATATGTGGAATATAAAACTAAAGAGCTCAAAGACAGACAATGAGAAAATGGAACAGGAGTGACCATGGAGGGAAGGAATAGGGAAGACAACAGTCAAAGAATGCAAAACAGCAGATATGTAGGATGAACAAGTTTAGAGATCTAAAGTACAAAGATTAAAGTTAGTGCAATTGTATTGTAGTAGAAATTTTGGTTAAATAAGTAGATTTTAGCTGCACCTATCTTAGAAAAGTAAATATAAAATATCAATACGTCATTTGGTTCAATATAGTAACTACTGTACTATATTTATATGTATCCCATGACCCCACATTGTAAACCTCAAATATACGCAATAGAATTTCTTTTTAAAAAAGAGAAAAGAAAGACAATTAAAGCAGTAATAGTTAACTCTGTTTTGTTTACATTACATATTCTGGAAACACTTTTTACCACACATCGAAACTTTCTTTAATCGAAATTTTACATAAAATCTCACTATAATAAAGAGATCAAAGGATAGCAATCTAGTTGAAGTAGAAACAGGGTTCAAGGTCTTATGTCTTTGGACTTCTTTTTTTGGTTTTCTGCCCCACCTGATGCAGAAATTCCCAGAGAAATGTTATTTTCTTAGTATCCAGAATGTTCTGCTGCACATTATAAACCATCCCAGAATCTCAGCCCACAAGCCTGGTTTTTCAATTACCATTTTTGTTTTTTCAGTTTTGCTTTTACAAACATTCAAGATGTAAGACAATAAATTGATCTAAGGAATGAGTTAAGAAAAAGCAAATTCCTTAGCAACTCTTTAGTTCAGATTATGTCAGATTTTTGGAACAGTTAGGGTTGGGAAGAGAGACTTTGTGTTCTCATGACTGGGTTTGTTTTCCTTCCCATGTGTTCTCCTAGGTCCTTTATTTGGCTTTTATCATGGCACTAGTGACACTACATTGTAATTTTTAAAGGTTTAAAAAAAAATTTTTTTTTAAAGGTTTATCTGCCACTCCTATAAATGGTAAACTTCATAAGAGAAGAAACTGAATTCCTTTTTATTTATCTATCACTGCATACAATGATGGATACAAGTAGGAATTAAAAGCACAATTTTAATAAATAAGCAGCTTTAGGAAGATGTGCACTTCAAATTCTAAGGTTTTTTTTTTCTGCATTTGTAGATTTCTTTTAAATTTCTGATACCTGGAAGACACTTCACTATGTATTGAAAATATTCTTTCCTTGAAGACCTATCAAAGGATAGAAGATTATTTTGATGATTTGGGGTTAGGAGCTGTAGCATCTGGGGTTAAGACAAATAAATGCTGGCAGACAGCAAAGAATTTGGGGAAATATTCTTTGCATTATCTGGAACCTGTATCTCTGAGTTGGTGTATATAATACCTAGAGAATTACTAGCTCTGCTTAACTTTTACCCTTTGATTCATGACTTGGGTTCTTGAATGATTTTCAGAGACACCCTGTGGGATTGGATGTTAATGAATATATTGGCAGATGAGAACTTCCCTCTGGACGACAGATTAATAAAATTCTAACATCGCTTTACCCTTATTGGTTTAACCTTTGATTTAAACCAAATTAGAAGACAGGGCAGCCACGTGGATGCCTAAAACACCAGACATGGATGCTAAATCACATCTAGAAATATCACCTGATGAGCAAAATGTTATCTTCTACCAAAGCTCTTAAGAAGTTCAGTTTTAAAAAATACTTCAATAAATGCCTTGGGTTAGTAGATGTTTAGACACTTAGAAATGAGCATTGAACAAATAATTAAGTACATCCTGTTTAAAGATATGCAAAATTGTGAGCTTGTCTTGATCTAAACTGCCTTTATAGTATCTTGGCCAAAATATGTCAGAACTTGAGAGAAAAAGATATGAATATGTTGTATAATTATAAAAATAACAAGCATTCATTTAATATTTTTTTCATATGATCTTTATTTTTAAATTTGTTTATGTGCTGGATTACATTTATAGATTTACATATATTGAATCAACCTTGAGACCCTGGGATAAAGCCCTCTTGGTCATGGTGTATAATTTGTTTGATGTGTTGTTGGATTCTGCTGATTAGTATCTTGTTAAATATTTTTGCATCAATATTCATTGTGATATTGGTCTATAGTTTTCTTTTCTTGTTGGGTCTCTCCCTGGTTTAGGGATCAAGGTGATATTTGCTTCATAGAATGTGTTGGGTAGTATTCCTTCTTTTTCTATATTTTGGAAGAGGTTTAGTAATATAGGTACTATT
>CAUYRH010057327.1:0-37636 GCA_963574655.1 Perodicticus potto
TGTTTTCACATAGTAAATGAGAAAATATCATGAATGTTATATCAATCAGGTTGATAAAAATATCTCCGATTGTATGTGAAGCCCGCACACTGCACCCCATGACTGAATTATTGTACACAGCTATGACTCAATAAAAAATAAAAAATAAAATAAAAAAATTCTCATACATGAGTGAACCCAGCAAAATGGTTCTAAGTAAAACAACCAGTCAAAAAAATCATATTGTAAAATTTCACTTATATGAGGTTCCTAGAACAGTCAAACTCATAGAGACAAAAGCTAAAATAGGAGTTATCAGGAAAAAATGGGTGCAGGACAGGCGAGAGGAAGAGGAAGAAATGGGGAGAGTGCAAAGTTTCTGTTCAAGATGATGAAAAAGTTCTAGCAACAGTGATAGATAGTTGTCACACAACATTATAAATGTCCTTAATGCCACTGAATTGTATACTGAAAAATAGTTATAACAGCAAATTTTATATTATGTATACTTTACCATAATATTAATTTAAAAAATCAAACAAAAAACTAAAAAGGAAAAAGTAAAACATTCCCAGATAAACAATAGCTGAGGGAGTTTGTCACTAGTAGACTTGCCCTACAAGAAATGCAAAATGGAATTTTCAGGCTGAAATAACAGTGGGCAGTAATTTAAACCCATATGAAGAAATTAGAAATTCTGGTAAAAATAACTACATAAGTAAATCTAACTCTTCTTTTTGTTTTCTATCTGATTTAAAGGATCAATGCATAAAATAATAATTAAAAATCAATTATAAAATTGTATAAAATGTAATTTGTGACAACAAAAGGGAATAAATTGGGATGTATGGGAACAGAATTTTGTATGCTATTGAAATTAAGTTGCAATCAATTCAAACTAGATTGCTATAAATTTAGGATGTTAATTGGAATCCTCATGGTAAACCCAGAGATAAATATTCATGACCTTATACTTGACAACAGTCTTAGATAAGACACCGAAAGCACAGGAAACAAAAAACAGATCAATTGAACTTCATCAAATTTTAAAACTTTTATTCATCAAAAGACACTATCAAGAGAATGAAAAGACAGCATACAAATGGGGAGAAGATATCTGCAAATCATGCATCTGATGAGGGCTTAACATCCAGACTATGCACTTAAAAAGAACTCCTACAACTCAGCAACAAAAAACAAACAACCCTATTCAAAAATGGACAAAAGACTTGAACAGACATATCTCCAAGGAAGATACCCAAATGGTCAATAAGTACCTAAAAAGATGTTCAACATCATTAGTGGTTAGGGAAATCAAGACTGCAATGAGACACCGCTTCACACCCATGAGCATGCCTACATCAGAAAATGGAAAGGAAGTGTTGATGAGGATGTGGAGAAATCGGAACCCTCAAATTTTTCTGGTGGGAAAGTCAAATGGTTCAGCTGCTGTGGAAAACAGTTTGGCAGCTTTTCAAAAAGTTAAACATAGAATTAGCATGTGACTCAGCAACTTCACTCCCAGATCTATACCCCAAATGATGGAAGTCAAGGACTCAGACGGACAACTTACCCATGCATGCTCCTAGCGGTACTATTCGCACAGGGTGGAAACAACCCAAACGTCCATTAATGAGGGAATGGATGAACAAATTGTGGTATATCCATACAAACATTGTTCAGCCGTAAAAAGGAACTAAGTGCCGGTACAGGATCCAATAGGGATGAAGCTTACAAACATATGTTAAGTGACAGAAGTCAGACACAAAAGATCACATGTTATATGATTCATTTGTGTGAAATATCCAAAATAGGTAAGTCCATAGTGACAAAAAGTAGAAAAGTGGTTTTCAGGGTCTGGGTGAGAGGGGGCTGGGGCGTGGTTGTGTAATGAGCACAGAGTCTGGGAGGAGGGTGAAGATGTTTGCACAACTCTGTGATGTTCTAATGCTCCTGAATCGTTGGCATCAAGGTGGTTAATTTGTGTTATGTGAATTTCACCTGAAACACAAAACCTGGGGAGACAGATTTTGTTATCTTAACTTTCTGATGAGAAATCGGGTGTACCAGGAGGCAAGTTATTTGTTTGAGGTCAAATAGGACCTTCTTAGGAGCCCAGGTGGAGAATCACAGCTTCAGAATGCAAGTGCAAGCCATGGTTGGCCTCAACCTTGGGAGGGGGTGGGGATGAAATGGGAGGGTGGGGGAGAGGTGAGACACAATTTGTAGACTCCACATGGATCTTATAGGCCTGGTGGTTTATTTGTTGTTCTGGTTTTTTGAGGGGGGGGGTTTAAAAAGATTTTCCAAGGGCACACTCACCTTTATGCATGTATTTCTTGTACAAGTGCCAAAGTATTGAATGAATATCGTAAACCCAACCATAAACCCCAGCGATGGCTCCCAAAGGAGCTGGCAGGCCACCAGCATGGAGGGTCTCTTGAGCAGCGGCAAAGCCACAACCCCAGCACACCCAGGCTCTACCACACACACCTCCCTCATGTTACCATCACTGTGGGGACCATAAAACCAGCATTTTATAACATACCTCATTTTTTTTCCTAAATCAGTCACTGCCCTATATTTCTGCTGTGTGTGACCAGACTATTTAGAAATTTAAAGGTTTTCATATGCACAGGAATATCTTTAAGTTTTTTGAAGACATGTTTGAATTATACTGAAAAACAGAATAGGAAAATGAACTTCTATGAACTTCTATAAACCTCCATTCTAGATTTAACATATTTGCTTCATCCTTTGTTTTGCTGAACCAATTGAAAGTACATTGCAGACATCAAAACAGTAATATTTAGCATACATTGCTATTTTCCACAATACCATTATCACAGCTAACAAAATAAACACTAATTCCCAAATATCAGCTAATAATCACTCCATCTTCAAATTCCCATTTGTTCCAAAACTGTCTTTTATGTCTATCTGTATAAACTAGAACCCAATCAAAGACCTCACCTTACATTTGGTTGCATCTCTTAGATCTCTTTTAGTCTACAACAAATCCCTCAATCTTGTCTTATTTTTTACTCTATGACATTGACTTTGTTGAAGACACCCGACATTTTTAATTTTAAGGACCAATTCCATATTCTATATTTTTCTGCCTCATCGTTTCCTCATATCATTTAATTTGTCCCTTTTTCCTCTGTTCTTTTCTATAAATTGGAAATAGGGTAAAACGATTAGTGAGGGGGAGTTCGACATGGTTTGTGAGAGTACCTCAAAATAGAAGCTGTGTGCTTCATAATGAGGTCCAGACTATTATGACCTCATTGTCATAATGAGGTGAGAACAGAGTTCCCACCACTGGTTGATACTAAATTGGATTTCTGGGTAAGGCAGCAACAGCCAGATCTTGCCAAAATACAATGACATAGTTCTCGTTGCAAGTAGACCGTAAGGTTGGTATCTTGCCATCGTGTAAAATCCATTTGCCGACCAACTTCTCACATAGTGCTCAACATGCACTGGTGATCCTGGCCTGAGTCAATAGTATTTCACTGATGGTTGCAAAATGGTCATTTTCTGTCTCCTTCTCTCATTTACTAGCTTGCATTATTCTGTAAAGAAGAGCCTTGCCTCCTGGACTGCGGCTGTTGGGCCAGACTGAAATGCACTGCCTAATGCAACAGCAGGATAAATGTGCAAACACAGTAATCTCCACAGAAAATCCAGAGCTAGAAGTTGGACACCAGTGGTGGCTCAGCGGGCACAGCCAGACACTGCTGGGGGTGGAGGCATATGTGGGCGTGGGATAATTGGGTCCACCCAAGACCCTCCAGCGCCCTTCATCTGTTGGATAAATACCTACCGCTTCAGGTGAACTAGCTCAGACAGAGTAACGATCAAAGTGACAAACGGATCAGAATTAGTCACTGGTTTTCCTTTCTTTGTTAATAGCTCATGAATTAGTTTTTTTACTGCTTCATAGTTTGGCCATAATTTATTTTATTTTAACCAGTTTTCTGGATTTGGGGAACTTTTGGTTTCTCTAAACTCTGCTCACACACAACATGCTTTTAAAAAATGCACTTGTCAGTCTTTTTGTTAATCTCAAAATCATTTTTAGGCAATCTGGGTTGCCCCAATGACTTTACAATGGCAGTCATGAATTTTTAAATTTGTCTCAAGTGCTACATGAAATGCCCCAAACCAAATCTCGTCAAAATGAACATTTTCATGAGTAACATTGGCTGCACCAAATGGTGATTTTTTTTTTTTTTTTACAGCTTTCTAAGATTTACTTTATGGATTATCTGCAATCTAAGTCATTTTTGCATTTCTAAATTATAAATTCATTTAAGCCCAATACTTCTTACTTTATATATTTACCTATGTTTCTCACATTTTTACTACATATTTATTTTGTATTTAAGTAGTTTTCATAAAGAAAAACACAACCTCCAACAGTGACAAAAGCATGGCCAAGTTCTTTTATTGGCTATTCCTGAAAACAACATTAAGATTTTAAATGTTGTCTTAAGATTGGAATGTGGAATAAACAGGTGAGAAAGAGTCACACAAATCATTTCTCAAGTTCATTGTTCCATTCATCAGAGGCTGGTGCTGGGTGCTGTGCTCTCCCCCTGTGCATGTTCCTCACTGTGGGACATACTGTGACTTTGGCTGGACAGATCATTGTCAGAAAATGCTAACCCCTTCATTTGGCTACTCTTTGTTTCCAGCAGCAAAGCCACTACCATAAAAAGGATAACTCAGATTCCAACTTCCTCAGGGTGCACCGCTATGCCCTGAGGGGGCCTCGGATAGCCATCTGGTACTCCTGCCAGCTAATTGACACAGGGTTAGGCTGGGAGCATTCTAGAAAAAGAGGGCCAGGGAAAGGAACATTCTGGCTATTTAAGTAACAGGCTAAGGGGGGTGTGACAGATCCCAAATCCTAAGGCCGAGGGGAAGTTCTCTCCCTCTTTCCCTTTCTCTCTTCCCTCCCCAGAATCCAAGCCCCCTTTCTATTCCAAAGGAATATCCCCTATGGAATCTCAGAGGGGTCTGGGTTCCACCCTGCCTTGCAGGACTCCAACCTTCCGTTGGGCTACCCAGCACCCTTCTGATCCATTCCCCTTACGCTTAAGTTTGTCATCGCCCACTTCTGTGGTATGAAACCAGAACTCAGACTGAACTGGGACCCCCAAGATATAATTCTTCCTGAAGGAAAGGAAAGTCTGATGTTACAGGCCGGATTTGGCCACTGGCACCTGAGTCTGAGCGTGGCGGAGGCAGAATAGTTCTTGCCCTGCTGGCTCTCGGTCAAGCACCGCCCACACCAGTCACCATGGGCACCGGTGCAGTGGGATCCCTCTGACATAGGCGGGGTGGGGCGCCCCCTCCCTACCCATTTCCTGTGGGATGATGAACAGCCTGAGTTAGGCCAAGGGAGGATGGCCCAGAGCAGACCAGATAGTGGCCAGGAGGCCAGAGCACACCAAGGCAAGCAGCCTGCCCATTTCACAGGAAGAGAAACCAAGGCACTAAGGCTAAGCACCCACCAGCAAGTGGCAGAGCTGGGGTTGTGAACTCAGCTGGTGCAGTGCAGAGCCTGTGCTCGACTGCTACACTGTACACAACATAGTACTTTTCTGTCCCTTTAAAACAACCCATGGCTCGGCGCCTGTGGCTCAACGGGCTAAGGCACCAGCCACGTACATCTGAGCTGGCGGGTTCGAATCCAGCCTGGGCCCACCAAACAACAATGACGGCTGCAACCAAAATATGGCCAGGCGTTGTGGCGGGCGCCTGTAGTCCCAGCTACTTGGGAGGTGGAGGCAGGAGAATTGCTTGAGCCCGGGAACTGGAGGTTGCTGTGAGCTGTGATGCCACAGCACTCTGTCCAGGGTGACAGCTTGAAGCTCCGACTCAAAAAAAAAAAAAAAAACACACCCATGAAAAAGATAAATTTTATGTTTACAAGTATTTTACCACCAAAAAAGAAAAAAGAAACACACATCCACATGTAAAACAACATTATGTCTTTCAGGGTAGCCCAGAGGCTATGGTGCATGGAGCCTGAGCTGTGAGGTGGTGTGTGTAAGGGGAGACACTCTGGAGCCAGACGTCCTAGGGTTTCGCATTAACACTGACACCTACCAGTGTGTTTCCTTGAACAGGGAACTTATCCTCGCTGTGTCTCAGTTTTCTCATCAGTAAAATGGGATGATAGGAAGTGTACCTACTTCAAAATGTTACTACAAGAATTAAACCAGCTAATTCTTGTACAGTACTTATGCCACACACATAGCAAGCACTCGATAACCGTCATGGCTAGTGATCTACCAATGCACTGTTTTACTATCTATAGTCCTGCGGAGAAAGGTAGGAGGGGATAGGGCTGTGGATTAAGGGAAAGTCCACTGGACACGTGAGGGTGACCTCACTTGAACCCACAGGCTGGGGAAGCTTAAGGTCATTCAGAACACCTGTCAATCAATGGCTGGCTGGAAGCCCTAATGAGCAAGTGAAATTCTCAGGCACTGCGATGGGAATGTGAATCATTTGGAGATATTTGACTAGAGTTAAACATTTCCTCTGTAGGAACCTAACTATTCAACTAGGTATATACTGAAAAATTCATGCATGTGGTCACCAAAAGACACATGTAAGAGTGTTCATGGGAGCACTTATACCTGACAGACAAAAAAACGGAAGCCAAGCCCAGCAAGAGCAGAATGGTGAATTGTGTCTCTATGTATGTGTGCACATGGGGGGCGGGGTTTATTGCGGACATACGTGCTCAGCACTAAGAATAAGAAAATTAAAATTACACCCAGCCTTGGCTCGGCGCCTGTGGCTCAGCAGGCTAAGGCGCCAGCCACGTACACCCGAGCTGGCGGGTTCGAATCCAGCCCGGGTCCACCAAACAACAATGACGGCTGCAACCAAAAAATGGCCGGGCGTTGTGGTGGGCTCCTGTAGACCCAGCTACTTGGAAGGCGGAGGCAAGAGACTTGCTTGAGTCCAGGAATTGGAAATTGCTGTGAGTTGTGATGTCACAGCACTCTATCCAGGGTGACAGCTTAAGGCTCTGTCTCAAAAAAGAAATTACACCCAACCAACAGCATGGATGAATCTCACAACATGTTGAGCAAAAGAAACCAAACACGAAAAGACGATTGATGACTCCATTTATGTAGCATTCAAATTCACAACCAGGCAAAACTAATTTATGCTGTTAGAAGCCAGGAGAGTTGTTGCCCTTGGGAGCCGGGGGTTATCTGGAAGACGACATGAGAGGAGTTTCTGGGGTGCTGGTGAAGTTCTGCTTTTTGATCTGGGTGTTGATTTCTTGAGTATTTTTGCTTTGTAAAAATTCATCATACTCTTATGATTGGTGTTCTTTCCTATTCATATGTTATACATCAATAAAGATTTGCTCTTTTTATTAATGGCTGGAAAACATCACTTTTAATTAGTTTATTTCTAAGCAAATTATTTGCTTTGCACCACTAAATGCTGGGCATAGTACTAAATGCAGAGGGGACTGCAGAGTGGCACAGACACAGCCCTCTCTCCTGCTGGGCTCAGATAAGGCCTTAACACCTGCACATCAGATTAAATCTCTGGCCTTCCTGGTCCAAGTCCTTCCCCTATCTCAGGCTTGCGACTCATGTTTCTGATCCCACTGGGAATTTTCCAACCAAGCTTGAGTATCAGAGCTGCCAGAGCAGCTGCCTCAGTCAGAGACGCCCCCAGCTTCACCAGACGTGTTAGAGCCAAGTTCGCCATCAGTTCCTTCCCTCCCACACCTCAAACTTCCTGGACAGCTCAGCTCCCCTCCCAGAACCCAGTGAGAGGGATGGGAACTATCATCTTCAACTTGGCATTAAGGAGACGTGGCTTTGTGTTCTGGCTCTAGGGTCCTCTAGCTGTGTCACCTTGGGCAAGTCATCCCACCTGTCTGAGCCTTAGTTTCCTTTTCTTGAACAGGGAATTTCAATCATACCTACTTCATGGGGTTGTTGGGGAGGATATAAGGGACGAAGACATGTGAAGCATTTAGCCCAGGACCTGGCACACGGTAAGTGGCAGTGACAATCGTTCAAATGTCCTAGGTATATGTTAACTTAAATTTTGGAGAGAAAGGTCTCAACCAAGAGAAATAAAAACAGCCCAAACCTTATGGCGAAAGAAAGGCATAACCAGAGGCTGAGGGCAAGAGAGGTACTCAGAGGGTGAAGGCAGAGACAGGGGCCCATTAGCTATTCTTTGCCCTCAGAATCCATGACTTGGAGAATTCTTTCGGGAGGACATGAGGAGGCAGAACTCACGGGCACTGTTGGCAGAGTAGACCATGCAGCCAATCTGAGAGCAACTGGCCCACAAACCTATAGGCCATATTTTTTCCTAAACAAAGTTTTATCGGGACATAACCATGTACAGTCATTTACATATTATGCTACGGCTGCCTTAGTGCAACAACAGCAGACTTAAGCAGTCAAAACAAAAGCCATATAGCCCACGAAACCAAAAATATTTTTTATTTCCCCATTACGGGAAGTTTGCCAACCGCTAATCCCAAGATTTCTTGGGAGCAGAAATCCTCCCACTGGTTGAGGTATTGTCAATGAGGTATCCGTCTCTAGGAAATCAATGAGGAGAATGTAGGCGACGCAAACCGTGGATACAGTCAAAAGCAAGGGATCAGGTGCACATACAGCAGCATGGCGTGGGGGGTCCCCAGATCACTGGGCCAGTAAGAGAAAAAATGAAAGTGAGAAATAGAATAATAAACATGCTGATGCCTTTTGAGCTTTCCCTTATTCTAGGCAGCATACTGAGTGCTTTTTAAGCATTAACTCATTTAATCCTCTGGTCAACTCTATGAAGTAGAAACACCTGCCATCCCATTTCACAGGAGGACAAACCAAGGCACTAAGACTAAGTACCCACCAGCAAGTGGGAGAGCTGGGATTTTGAACTCAGCTGGTGCACTCCAGGGCCTGTGCTCTTGACTGCTACACTGTACATAACATAGTACCTTTCTGTACATTAAAACTACACCCATGAAAAAGGTAAATTTTATGTTACATGTATTTTACCACCAAAAAAGAAACACACATCCACAAGTAAAACAATATTATGTCTTTAAGGATGTTTACCAAACACGTTGGAAGGCTGCTTCGGTGCTGGGAGAATTGGGATGAAAACCAGAAGGAATGAAAACCAGAGACGAATGCAGGGCTTTCTACAAACTGCGCAGGGTGATAAACTCCATTCTGTGTACCTAAGATCCATAATTTTCTCAACTTTAAAAATGTTAAAGAGAATTCCAGCAGTCCAAGTCCAGCAAGGGGTCCAATCTGAGGCTGTGGCCCTGGCGGCCTCCTGGCGCTCTCCCGAAGCCCAGGAGCTTTGTGGGCTGTCCCGGCGGCCGCGGGCAGCTGGAGGGCTGAGGAGGGCACGGCAGGGCACCGCGGGCTGCTGCCTTATCACACCGGACAGAACAATCAGCGTGGGGCCTGACACGGGCCCTCCCTGTGGCCACGGCAGGGCAGCCGGCTTTTTTTTTCCTGACCATCTTTTGAGCCTGAGATCAGACACAGGGAAAGATTAAAACAAATATGAATTTAATCAAGGGATTCTGCTATCCTGGGGTGGAAACAGGAGCCTGCTGACATAAAGAGAGGCTGCAGCGCTGGGGAGCCAGAGTCGAATCAAAGCCGCTTGCTTACCACTAACCGCTCAGATGATCCATATCATAACAACAAAAAAGAAAAACAATTATTTATTCTTTTTGATGTTGCAGCTCAGCAGCAACTTGCTTTTTGAAGAGAGCAAGGTCAAAACCAAGTTATTGTTTTTGCCTGAAACTTTGACAGGGACTCCGAGTTCTTCCGTGTGACCTACTTAGATGAGAGATGTGGGAAAGTTGGAGATGTTCATTTCTTCTGGGCCATGGATTAGGGCTTCCTTTCTTCTCCTTCCCTCCCTCCTCCTTGCCATCTCTTCCTGTTAAGGACCCGAATAAGATGTGCTCGGGAACACAAAGACAGCCCAGCCAAAGTTCTCTGTCTCCCCTGGGAGGGCTAGAGGGAAGGCCAGGGTGGGCTGCAGGGAAGCCTCCCCATCTCTCTTGGTCCCTCCCCAATTCACTCACCAGATTGACTATGCATGGTGTGAAATGCAGAGATGTGACCACAAACAAATCAGACTCAGCCCTGCTCTAAGAGAGTTTATCTTTCATGGGAGAGACATGTGAAGAAATATCCAGTCATAATTCAGGGGCATCTGAACGACCACAGGGAAAGCACAGGGGTGAAAACAGACTCTTAGAACCCAAAGCCAGGATTCAGGAGCATCTAGCTTCATGGAGTCAGAGTCAGCCCAGGGAAGAGGGGAGGAAACAGTGTTGGGGCAGAGGGACCAGCTCCCACAAAGGCCTGGAGGTGAGAGAGTGCAGATTCAAGGAACTCAAAGCAGTTCGTTTCTAAGGAGAACAGGGATGTGCTATAATTCCTCTAGGATTGTCGTCAGGAAGCACACGGTGGAGGCTGCTTTACAAAGTTTGCTTGGGGCCACAGGAGGGGTTGCAGGGAGACGAGACTGGGGAAGAGAGATGACACTGCCAGCAGTGTCAAGGGGGCCAAACACAAGTGGAGACCTTTGAGAAAGATCCGTGTGCCAATGGACCAAGACCCTGCATGGCGGAGGGAGGGGGTCATGGGGGCAGCGCCACTTCCTTGCTGGAGACCAGCCACACAGGAGGGGAGGCAGCTTGGCTAGGGAGGGTTGGGAAGGGAGGGCAAGTGGCACTGTGAGGTTTGAGGCTCTGGAGGAGATGTCCATCCTGATACATAGGTGTGGGGCTCTGGGGAGAGAGGGGCAGAGCATGCAGGTCTGGGAGGACATGGCGTCTGCAGACCCGACTGTCGCTCTCCCCTTCAGCCTTCAGCCCGCACTTCCATCTATTTGGATTTTCACATTCTCTGATTCATCAACCAGATGTGGAAACCCTGATGAGACTCTCATGCTGGAACTAATGAGCACCACCACTGGTGGCTTCAACCCCGTCAGATTAGTCTAGCTCAGGAGCCAAGGTCTGGCACACAGGTTGGGTTTCCAGAAGATCCGGAGATGAGACTATGAGTGCAGGCCTCTTATTAGGGAAGTGGTCCTACGAGCAGGTTACTGCTGTGCTCAAAACAGGTTGGATCCCAGCCAGAATCCTGGGACACAGTGGAGAGGTAGCCAACCCAAGGGGTAATAAAGCTGAGGAGTGAGTCCACCACATCCTCGTGTTCATCCAAAAGGGCTGTTCCTGCTCCTTAGCACCTCAGGCCGTGCTGGGCTGGTCACCCCTCTACATCCCAAGAATGACCTCAAGTGGCTGCAGCTGTTTGTAGCAAGAAGCCAGAGGTGGGAACTGTGATTAGAAAAGGCACCTGGGGATGGCATCCACAGTGTCTGTCCACACAGCACATCCCCAAAGGTAGTGAGTTTTCAATACATAAATAGATTTCAGCTATTTTTTTTTTTTTGAAGAGCCTTTCTTTCAGACTCCATGGAAATTTATATCTGCAAATCCCAGCTCCAAGAAGGAAGCATCTGAGGGTCTGAGAAAAAAAAAAGAATAAAATAAACATAATATGACCCTCATTCCCACTCTTACAGAGTCCAGACAGACCAGAGAGCTGACAAATCTGAAAATATTCCAGCGAAACACTTCCACATTGAAAGAACAGCAAAATGGTATCGTTGAAAATGCTAAAGATGTCTGCTTCACTTCATTTCTTCTTTGAAGGAGACAGGCAGTGTTTTTGTCAAGGAAAGAACTCATGCTGGGGGACAATGGGCCCTGGAGGTTGCAGGAAGGCCTCACTCTGCTGGCAACCCTCCAACCGCCCAACATGCTACTTCTAGCCCCGGTATCCCTTTGTCAGGCAGTCAAAAGCCCTGGCCACAGGTGCCATTGAATTACCAACCCCTGGGGAAAAGCCTCACCCAAGGACAGATGGGGAATTGGCGGGTATGTGCCCAGCCCCCGCCCTCAGAGGGTGCTGACACAGCACACACTCTATGCCACTTCCCACCCTCCCCCCTGGCGACTGGCTTGGTTGTACAGCCTTGTTGGCAGCCTTCCCCTCCCCCGGCTTCCAGTGGTGTACTAAAGCCGGCTTGTACCAGCTCACTCAGGTGCTTCCCACTAGTAGCTTAAGATCAACTATGGTGGGAACTTTTACACCATAGCAATAGGCAAACACTACAATCAGGGATTTTTTTCTTTTCTTCCCAGAGAGTCAGTTTACCAGCACACCCTGCTCATTTTCCTGCTTTTTTATTGGTGTTTCCTGGAATCACCTCCCAAATAAATCAACATGCCCACAAATCCATGCTCAGGGTCTGTTCCTGGGGAAACACAAATTAAGACAGCTACCCTGAGTCTGGGTACTAAGTACAGGCACCTAGTTCACAAGGGGCCAGCTTGTTTTGACCTCATACTCGAGCTCTTCTCTTCCAGCCTCTCTTCTCACCCTTTTCCCTCCCACACCCAGGCCACAGCCACCTCTGAGCCTCTTGCCCTGCCTAACATCCTTGGGAGAAATCTATTGCTTATACCCACTGGGATCCAGTTTTCTGCTGTTGGCAGTGCCCTGATTTTCCTTCAGGAAGGGGGTGAGTCGTTGTAGTGTTTCCAACTTTTCTTTCCTCTCCACATTCATCCCTGTCACCACCTAACTTTACAGTTTATCTCACCAAAGAACTAAAGTTTATGTCCCCTGACCCTTTGAATCTGGGCTCAGTCTTGTGATTTGCTTTGGCCAATGGAATGAGACAGCAGTAACAACATGCCCTGCTGACCCTAAGTCTTGCAAGGGCATCCTTGTTTCTGCTTGCTGTCTTGTGACTTTGCTGCCGCCATGAAGTAGATATTCCAGGCTGGTCAGCTGGCCCCAGGAGGAGAAGGAGAGAGGAGTGAAGCAGAGCTGTCCCAGACAATTACCCCATCAAGACCAGCCTAGAACAAACCCACTGATGTGTGAGCTGTGAACACTTCCTGCTGAACCTACTAGGTGCTGGGTTGTTTGTTCTGGTGAGAGGCGCTATCCCACCCACCCTCCATCCACGTGGTTCTGGTGGTGCTGACCCCATCTTGCAGCTCAAGAAGGAACATGTGCCAATCAGCATACTCTGCACCCTGGCCTCACTTACTATTTCACAATGGCTATGTGGTCCAAGCCAGGCCAACGAGACAACCGTGGGACATTTCCTGCAGCTTCTGTGAAAGAGGCACTCCTTTTCCACTGCAGTTGCATAGGTGGTGAGATTTCAGCCAGTTGCCTGAGGGCACCATCTTCCCATTATAAGGAGAAAGACTTTTGGAAAATGGAGAAGTCATGTGCTGGTAAACTAGTCCCCCCACATACACATGCAAAAGCCCTGATGTGTAGCATTTGCCAATTTCCATGATATAAATACTCTCACCATTGAGCATGCGCATTCTATCACGGACTCTGTCTCCTCTGCTGCCTGCAGAACGCCAGCACGGCGTCTCTCTGTTGAAGATTACAAAGTTCCACTAAGGATTAAGACCTATCTATTCTAAGAAGACTGCTTTACTCTCTCTAAGACACTTACTCTTCTCTAAAAAAAAAAAAAAATACTTCCACCATGGACAATTTTATGCTACCAGTGATTTAACAACTGGTGCCCAAAATCTCTGAATTTTTTACAATTGCTCCAGCACACCCTTGAAATGGAACCTATACCATGGAAAACAAGAGTTGGAAGATGGAGAGATAGGCAGTATCCTGGTGATATTGTTTGAGCCCCTCGATCTAGCCATGCCTTAAATCCATTAAAACCTTTAGGCTTATGTGTGAGGAAAAAACTCCATTTTCCTTCTTCTAAGGACAGTTTAGTTTGGATTTCTCTTACATGCAACTGAAAAAAGAAGAGCTAATAGACATCTCCATTCTTCTCCATGCCTCTGTGCCTTGAGGAATCATAATAAATCATTAAAAAGATAGTAATAGTGGCAAAGCAACCATTTCTGCAGCACCATGTGCCAGGCAACTTACTAATAGAAAAATTATCCCAGCAATCTTTGTATCAGCCTTACAAGAGAGACACCACTGGGCCCACTTTTTAGACACAGAGAAGCTGAAGGACATGCCTGAAGGTCATTTACTTGAACCAGTACAAGAATTCAGACCCAACTGACACCAAAGCCCAGGACTAACCCTCCACCCCCTGGGGCCTCTCTCACCTGCCTAGAATGCTTTCTAAATCATCTCTACCTGGTCATCTCTGAACCTAAGTAATGTGCCCAAGACCACCAGGACAGAGCCAGATGTAAACTCTGGGCTTAGTCTGCTCAATCCCCAACTCACTTTGCCAGTCATCTATGAGGAGTGAAGGTTACAGTTCATATAATTTCCCAGAGCACCCTGAGTAAAGTAGAAACATTGCAGAACGCTGCTGAAGTGCTCACTGACATGCACTCAGTAAGCCATGGGGCTCAGAGCCAGCGTCTGGCCCTGTCCTACACCTGGGCTCCACGGCCCAGGGTGGGTTCTGCTAGTGGCCAAATCCTCAAGATCAACATGGTCTCCCAGAATCTTCTTATTTCTCCCCACAGTGGAGCAATGGTTAGCTACCTTTGGCTCATGCTGGTATGTGGGCTCTGTACCTCCACACAGAAATGGCTGCTTCTCCCATCAGCCCAGTCCCTACTAGCTGTGTCACCCCCACCGCAGGTGCTCCAGACCTGGCCACTCCTTTCTCCACAGCCCCCTTCTCTCCACTGAGTGTACACACCTACAGACCCAGCTAGGCAGTCACGTAAGCTTAACTACAGCTATGTCAGTCTGTTAACAAGTTTTAGAAAACTCAACTGCAATTCCTTGTCTCTGGTACCTGAGCCCTCTGGGGATGTGTCTGATGTAGGAACTCCAACAATGCTCTCAGGCCTTGGTCTCACCTCTCCATCTCTCTCTCTGTTTTCATCAGTGTGACTTCGTTTTGCCTGTGGGCATCCCAGAAGCATCAAGTTTGCTTCCTGTCAGCCACAAATCCACTAGAAAACAAAATTCCTTTTCCTCACTTCATGTGACAAAATAGTGGGCCTGAATCTCATTGGTCCAAACGGGGACATATGGCTGTCCTTGAACCAAACACTGTGGCCAAGAAGGGATGGGCACACAGGTTAGCTTAGACCAGGGTCATATGCCCTGGGTCTAGACCACAAGGTCTGAGTTGCAGGGAAAGGTGTTTTCCCCAGGGGAACGGGGAGATTCCTACCAGTAGAAGAGAGTGGATGCTGAACAGAAAATAAAAAATTCCCATGATCCCCACCTCCATTCTAGCCCCCGGTCCCAGTCAAGACTGCCATTATTTCTAACTAGTCCTCTAACCCTGATTTTCAGCTCCCTACCTCGAGGCAGGGAGGCAGGCTGCAGTGCAGTGGCACGATCATAGCTCACTATAACCTGGAATTCCCAGGCTCATGCAATCTTCCCGCCTCAGCCTCCTGAGTAGCAGGGACTATAGCCACATGTCAATATGCCCAGCTAAATAAAAAGAAATTTTAGAGGTGAGGTCTTGCTATGTTGTCCAGGCTGCTCTGAAAAGCCTGCCACCTCGGCCTCCCAGAGCACTGGGATAACAGGCATGTGCCACCACACCCAGCCAACCTTCCCATCCTTACAATTCTTTCTATATAGCTCTGACTCTTTCAACCTTCACTCAGAAAAATCCCACACATTCCAATGGCTCCGATTGTCCAGCCCATAAAACCCAAGGTCCCAGACCTGAAATTTGAAACCTTCATAGTCTGACCCCAACCTAATTCTCCAGCCTCATCTGGAGAATGAGATGGCTCAGTCATAAGCACACACAGAGTAAGAGCAGCAGCCATGGCTGGGCCCAGGGCATCCTATTCGCCCCTCAGCTTTCCTTCACTTGCTTGACTGACATCTCAGCCAAACCAGACTGGCTGCTGTTCTCTGAAAACACCTTATATTTCTCTCCTGAAGCCTTCAGTTCATGCTGCGGCCTCCACCTGGGCTGCTTCCCACCCCCCATCTCCATTTCCCCCAGTCCCCAAAATTAAACCCAGCTTGACGACCACCACCCCCAGGAAGGCCCACTTCTACTGAATCTACACCAAGTCCAATTCATCACCTGGTCCTCAGCACTCTGCTCATGGTGTGTGTCAGCTGTGAGAGAGACTGCGCACTTCGGAGTGAGATTGATCTGAGCATGGGAGCAGCACCCTAGGTAATTGAGCCAGCTTCAGTAAGAAGCAAAACTCTTTTAATTGCAAAAAACCAAACTCAAATCTCTTTAAATGCAAAGGTTATTGGCTCAGTCATAAGCACACACAGAGTAAGAGCAGCAGCCATGGCTGGGCCCAGGGCATCCTATTCGCCCCTCTCTATCTGTCTGTCTCTCTTATTTTTGCTTTTTGGATATGATGACCTCTTTTCCTCCTGCTGCCAAGAGCTTCCTTCATGTGCCTAGAGAAGGCACAGCCTAGCACCCAGTGATTCCAGCTCACTTCATCCTTCAACGTGGGACCTCAGAGGATGGAAGACCATCTTCCCTGATGCCTCTGGCAGCAAAATTCTGGGGAGGACTCTGGCCTGTGGCTTGGGTCATGTGACCTTCCCCAAGCCAATCCCTGTGGCCTGAGGACTAAGGATTCTCTCACTGGCCAGACATGAGCTGTGTCATGAATCTATGGCAAGCTCAGACCCAGCCTTAGAACTACAGGCCCCCCGGAAAAGAGGGGTCTGTTGCCAGAAGACAAAGAAAGATAAGACAATACCCTCAATACCCTCATAGCACCCAAGCATGAGGACTGACACACACAGTGGATGATCAACTTCACAATGATGGCTACAGAGACGCATGTGGGGACAGGAGGCAGCAACAGGAACAGCCCACACCTTGGAGCACCAGCATGCCGAGCACGATTCCAAGTACTTCGCATGTGTAACTCATTTATTCCTCATGACAACCTGATGAGGTAAATACAATTATTAGTCTCATTTTACAGATGAGAAAAGTAAGGCACGAACAGGGTAAGTCACTCACCCAAGGTCTCCCAGCTAAGAAGTTGCGGAGCCGGATTGCAACCCTGAGAGCCTGGTCCCAGAGCCTGTGCTCTCCCCCACGGTCTAACAGTCTGCAAGGAGAAATGGGTGGTGTGCGGTGTGGATTGACCTTGCAGGAGGACAGGACAAATCTGCCCTCCACAGGGGAAGAACCCCTAACTTGTCCAAATTCTCCTTAGTTAGAACAGGCCAGGCAGAGCATGGTAGTTCACACTGTAATCCCAGCACTTTGGGAGACTGAGGCAGGTGAATTGCTTGAGGCTAGGAGTTCAAGACTAGCCTGGGCAACACAGCAAGACCCCCCTCCCCTACAAAAAATAGAAAATTAGTCGAGCATGGTGGTGTGCACTATTATCCAGCCTATAAAAGAAGTAGGACTGCCCCTAGAGCTACTAGGGAAGCTGAGGCAGGAGGATCACTTGAGCCCAGGAGTTCGAGGCTACAGTGAACTGTGCTCCACTGACTTCCGCCTGGACACAGAGCAAGACCCTGTCTCTGGACAAAAAAAGAGAGAGAGATACAGCCCATAGGCTCTGCTCCTGCCCTCAGGGAGGAGGTGTGGCATGTCCCCATCTCCCATCCTCCCCTCCCCGTCCCTCCCACTGGTCACCCTGCATTCCCCACCTCTCAGCATCCCCAGCTCAGAGGTTGCAGGAGGCAGGAGGCCAACAAGGCCTCAGTGCCCAGAGTAGAAACCAGAATCCCAGGTCAGGGCACCACTGGGGAGGAGGAGGAATTGGACAGAGACTGAGAGAGACACAGGGAGCAGAAACGGATGCAGACACCAAAGGAGGTCCCCTCCTCCCTGCCCTCCCCACAGCACCAACCTCCCCTCTGGGCTGGTGACAAGATGCAGGAATCAGAGAAGCCCTTTGCAACACGAAGGTGAAAGTCGGGCAGCACGTCAGCATCCATTCCCTTAGTGCTGATTCTCCTGAAGACGCACAGCAGGGGGAAAGCCTCCAGAGGAGAAGCAAGTGAGGACAGGTGCCACAGGGATGCCCCCCACTTCACAGCCTCCCACCCACCCATGCAGTGGGCCTGCTGTTCAGAAAGAAGGCCCCACGATCACCTTTGTCTCTGGGCCAAAGCTCCAGAGTCCAAAGCCTATGGCCACTGAGTCCTGCAAAGAGGGAAGGGGCTGGGAGGCAGGAGGACAGCTGTGGGGAGCATGCCAGACCCTGTCCACCTGTCCCCACAGGATGTGACCTCCTCTGACCCCGCGTCACACAGACCTTATTCTCTCAGAATATCTGCTTGTGCAGTGGGACACAGGGTACAGGTCTTACTTTATCCCTACTGTATGACCTGGGTTAAGCCCCCACCCCAACCAGGACCTCGGCTGCCATCAGCACATCAAGGGGCTGACATTCTGTGGTCCTGTTCCTGTGTTGGTCCTCTCCAACCTTGGAAGCCAGTGCTGCCCTCATGGGGACACCCACCACAGTCCGCCTTGCCCTTCCTTGGGAAGGACCCCAGAATGTCCAGTCCCCCCCCACATGCCTACCTGCCAATCAAAACTTAGCCATGTTTCCTCTCTATCTCTGTCTCTCAAGCTCTCTCCCTCTCTCTCTCTCTATCCCTCTGAGTCTAACTGTCTCCCTGGGTAGAGTGCTGTGGCATCATAGCTCACAGCAACCTCAAACTCCTCTTGCCTCAGCTTCCCAAGTAGCTGGGACTACTTCCAGGCACCTGCCACAACAACCCGCTATTTTTCCTATTTTTAGTAGAGACGGGGTCTCACTCTTGCTCAGGCTGGTCTTGAACTCCTAACCTCAAGCGATCCGCCTCAGCCTCCCAGAGCGCTGGGATTAGGGATGTGGCCTGGCCTGGCCCATCCTTTCTCAAGACCTCCCCAGGTAATTGACCCACCGTCCAAGTAAACTAAGACGACTGGAGGTGAGCTAGGAGGTGAAAACAGCCCGGCCCACTGGGAGATTTCAGCAGCGGCAGGCAGGCCCGACAGTGTGTGGGGACAGGGTGGGGACAAGGGCTGTGGGACACACCCCAACCGCTGTGACTCCCCAGGGAACAGGACCAACGGGGGAGGGGGGTCAGGGGGAGGCTGTTCCACCCTGCCGGTCCCAAGAGACAGACCTGGAAATCCTAGAGGAGGAGGAAGGAAGGGAGGATGGCCAGGGGCACATCTGCCTCTCGCGACTGAGGGTCTTGGCAGCAGCCGCGAGGCCCCTCCGGCCCTCGTGCGACAGAGCAGCGCGGCGCATCCCCACAGCTGCGCCGAATGTCAGCGGCGGCGCCCCACCCGATTCCCGAAAACCGAAGGCACCCCTTCCAGAGAAGAAACAGAGGGAGCCTCATCATTAATAGCGCTGGCGGCAAGGTAAAGCTGCCCGCCCGCCCCCGCGCACCCTCGCCCGTAATTATGCCAGCGCGGCTTTCATCCCCACGCGCACACGCGGAAAGTTTATTGTTGTATTTCGGCCTTTTTTCAGTCTCCTCTGCCTTTCATGCAAGGGGAAGGGTGCTGAGGGGTCAAAGCACCTCCCCCACCTCCTCTCCCTGCTGCAGTCCTTTTAGAAAAACACCCAAAGCCATAATTTGTCTTAGAATTTCTTTTGAAACAGCTACAAGAAAGACTAGCGACTGCTCTTTTCCCTCTGTTTCTGATTCCAGCCATCCCTTTATCTGGCTTTCATTAGAGCCTCGGCCGCGCCTCTTTTGTGGGGGAGACTTGAGGGAGCCGAGGCAGTTTCCCAGCCGCTGTGATGTTGCTAAAGATTAAAAAGGAGCTTTGAAGCTGCACCAGTTCTCTCTGCGCCCCCTCGGTACAGGACCTCAGAAGGACCCAAGCCATCTGGCAAACCTGACATAAAGACAAAATAAAGTGATTGAAACAGTCTCTTCAAAGCCACAATGGCAGATTTGTTGATTTGGGCGTTATCTTTCATGCGAGGCCCTCAGAAGTCGCCAGAACACCTAGGTAATCTCAGGCGGGCCCGACTGGAGTGGATGGAGCCTTCCAGGCCAAGGCACGCGGAGGGGGCTGAGGGATGCACCGTGGGCCCCGGGAAACTCCACAATTGGATCCAGAGTTTCCAGGGAGGCCTGCCCAGGCCTGCCCACCTCTGGAGGGGCGCCTGCTGCAGCCAGGACCGGAAGCTGACGGAGGCTGCCCTAAGCGAGAGGGCAGTGGCAGGAGATGAAAGGCCGCTGGGCTGATTGCAGCCCACCGCCCCCTAGTAACACCCTGGCAGCTTCCATATCATAACCTGCTTCTCACGGCTCCGGCTGGGCACAGGCTTGGGCAGATGGCTGTCTGCCTGGGCCTCGGGAGGGTCTCCCTCTGCAGACCAAGCCCTGGACCAGCCAAGGTCCTGGGGACACAGAACCACAGGCAGCTCTGACCCAGTCTGCCTTAACACCCACGTGACTCACAGCCTGGCCCTCTGCAGCAAAAGGGACAGGGCCTGCCCTCCTGGGCAGAGTTTCCCTTATTCTGCTGCGGGTGGGGAGCAGCGCCTGCAGCCCAAAGCCTGGGGTCACGGTTGCTCCACTGGAATGGGTGGGAAACCCAGAGGAGGTTGGTGTCACTATCAGCTCTACAGTTCAACAGAGATTTGGGGGGACACCACTCCACATACCCACTACTGATGCACCCTCAAACAAAGCATTCTTCTCCGGGTGCCTCAGTTGTCCCAGTGGCAAAATTCAAGGGTTGGAGTGCACCAGAGATACGCAGGTGCTGGGAGAATTGGGGTTCCATGGACATTCCTGCAGGGATTGGGGCAGGGCCAAGGGGCAGCTGAGCAGGTGGTCCCTAGGTTCCCCACTCTGCTGAAACACAGATGCCCTGCTTTCATCTCCCACACAAGCTGGGCTTCGGACTAAGATCTCCAGGCTTTTCTAAAGGGGCTGCTGATTAAAACACCTACAATTCAAATGCCAACAGTCTTCAGGGCCTTTGCTTCCTCCTTATGATCTTCTTGAACCTGTGATTCTAATCAGACCTGATGAGCTCAATAAGCGCTAGACTTCGTTCCACCTAGTTTTAGCAAAATAATGAATTCACAAGGTCTTGACCATCAATCAAAAACCAAGAATCTATTGAAGACCTGCTCTGCCTTACCACCCAAAAAAACGTTAATACCTGCACGTCCTCAAATGCTAGGCCCAGAAAAGATTTCTAAAGGCTGGTCATACTTACAGAAGATATAATAAATTGTCTGCTTTCTAATCCAGGAAGAGAGGGACTCTGCCTTGGGGACAACTCATCCACCCCTATTTTCCTTCCCAGCTCCTCCTCCACTACCCTGCCTGCTTCAGAGGACCCAGAAAGGAAATTTTGCATCATAGCTGCCCCCCAACAAACCTTCCTTTCTCCCAAAAGCAAAGTTGGCCCATCACCAGGGTGGGAGGCTCACAACAGAGATTTCCTGGCATCTTGGCAGTGATGTGCCAGCATGAGATTAGGCCTTCATCTGTGTGTTCTCCCAAAGAAGGGGAGCAAGTCCAGCTCTCGGGAGGGGTAGTACCACAGAAGAGCACATGTGGTGGGGGTGCAGCCTGCCCACCAACCACTAGAGGGAACCTTCCAGATAGACAATCTGCCCCTCCTTTTCTAACCCTGCCTCCATTTTCTCTAGTGAACTCCTACTCATCCTTCAAAACCCACCTCCAATGTTACTCTTTCCATAAATCCTTTCTGAACTTCCTTCTCCTTTCAGGTCACATTCTACTTCATCCACATATATCTTAGGTAGCTCTGAAATTAAATAACAATAATATTTCTATAAAGACAGCACAAATCTGGCAGTCAATGGACTTTAGTTCAAATGTCAACTCCCTTATTCATCAGCTTTGGGACCTTATACAGGTCACCTTGCCTCTCTTTGCCCCAATTTCCTCATCTGTAAAGTGAAAAAAAATAAGACTTATCCTCTATGGCTGTTGTGAAGATTACGTGATGTATGTGAAAGAGCCTAAATTTCTGTACAAGACACAGAAACGGTCATAAGAAGTGTCATTCCTCCCTTCGTACAGTATGAGATCCTCAAAGACAAGAACCAGGTCTTCATTCACTCATTCATACATTCATGCATTCATTCAACTATCACCACTGAACTCCTCCTATTGAGGACCAAGTCCCGAGCTGGAAGTTGGGTTATACAGCAGGTCACAAGACGGGCTCTGTCCAGGGGTCCATAATTCTCACAGTTGGTCTTCCTTACGGTGCATCTCCAGCACCTGCCTTGGCTGGCACTGTCCCCACTTTCCCCAGGTGGTCTGGGCAGGATGAAAGTTGCCTGCACCTTGGGACTGTCACCAGGCCTTCTTGCTCCACTTGGTGTCCTCTAGGACAGAATCTTGTCTGACCACCCTGGGAGGAGAGAGATAAAGAGGAGCCATCATCATCCCCATTCTCAGGAAGGGCCTAGTCGAATGGGGGAGACACCCACCTCCGCCCTGGGAAGTTTTCAGCCTGATGAAAGAGATGGACACGTAATTCTTCATCCTGGAAACTCGCAGGGTCTCTGATGGCAAGGTTGCGTGTTCCTGGTTTGGGGAGCTCCAATTCTGAGAGCAGGGTCCCATTTTCCCTGGCTCTGCTAAGGCTCCGTCTGATGGAGGACACACGTGCTCCCAGTCTCAGGCCAGTCTGTCACAGGGGGTGAGGTTGTCCCTGTTGCAGAAGGTACCACCCCTGATGGGAGAGGCCCATAGATAGTTTAAAAGTCAGATAAAACAACATGCTTGGGACAAAAACAGAGATCAGCCTAGGGTCCCTGTGAAAAGCTAGCAGTGACATGTCACTGTCTGTCTGTGGACTCAGAAGTGACATTCCTGGCCCTACAGATGCACCCTCTTAATCCATAAGGCTGGACACAATGACAGAATCACCGCCTCACTAGCATCCAGCCAAGCCCCTCACCAGAGAATCCAAGCCAGAGCCGGCCCGAGGCCCCGTCCCTGGCATCTCGTGCCAGCCTTGCCAGCGGAGGCTTTCTCACGATCAAGGACATCTGGGTTGGCCCAGCTCCCAGAGGCCACCGACATGAAAAGCGAGAGGCTCCACGGAAACACCATCTGCACATCATAAAGCTGCTCGGTGGTTCCCAGAGGCCGCCTCCAGCTGCGACTGCGTTACCCGGGAAAGGCAGAGGAAGGCACCAACTGGCTGGGGGTGGGGAGCCGGGCTGGGAGCAAGGAAGAGCAAGAGGGGCCAGTCGGACTGAGACCCTCCCACCTGGCACCCTGCGCACTTTGCAAGTCAGTGTCCTCTGGTTTGCTTCCCTGTCACTGCAATGGGTTATCCCTACCCCAAGGATGACTCAGTGACAGGGAAGAACACAGAAGTGGTTGTGCCCCAGGTTCTAGAGCTGCACTGGCTGGGTTCGAATCCCATAATGTCTCTGCAGGTGAAGTGATGGACTCTGTTGAGCTCAGCTTTCATGTCCGTACCTGGCAGATGATCGTAATCGCACCCACATGCCAGGTTGCCGTGCGAATTAGAAGGAATACATGTACTGAGCAGCGTTCTTAGGATCTGTACACTGAACATCTTTTTAATTTCTGTCTCATGCCTGATTCGTCATCATCATGCCTCCCAAACACTGTTGTGACACTCCAAGAGCAGGTACCCGAAACAGTGGAAAAGCAAAACCTATCCTCTGTAAGTCTGGAGCTGTTGAGGGAATCTCATCGACCATCTTGCCCGTGGCCCCACCCCAGCACCAAGGCCACAGCTGATTGGATGCAGGTTAGGGCCTGGCCCGAAGGAAGCTCATCTATTGGCAGTTGAACATAGCCTATCATTCTTTTATTTTATTTATTATTTTTTTTGAGACACTGTCACTCTTTTGCCTTGGGTAGAGTGCTGTGGCATCATCACAGTTCACAGCAACCTTAATCTCTTGGGCTCAAGCGATCCTCTTGCCTCAGCTCCCGAGTACCTGCAACTACAGGCACCGGCCACCCCACCAGGCTAGTTTTTCTGTTTTTAGTAGAGATGAAGGTCTCGCTCTTGCTCAGGCTGGTCTCAAACTCCTGAGCTCAAGCTATCCACCCCTCCCAGAGTAGTAGGATTACAGGCGTGAGCCATCTTGCCACCCAGCCTCAGAGCTTATCATTTTATGCAGAAAACTGGAGCTGGAGCAGAGAGAAGGAAAAAGAGGCAAAGAACTAGGAACAGCAAAGATAAGGGAGACACAAAGTTCCTGAGCCCAGTAGACAAGGTTGTACCTATGAGATGAGTCCTGCCAAGAAGCACCAAGGCAGCTACGCACACACCACACACACACCATCATACTGACACACACGCACTCCTGCTTACTTTTCCTTTACCGGTCCCCACTCACATGTGAACAGCTTCCAGAATGGTGAATCCCAAAGGAGACTACTTCAGTCAAGAGGGGCTCAGAAGCTGAGACACAGAGACAGACAGCTCTGAACAACAGAATTTTGGGAGGGGTGGAAAGAGGGACAGGTGCCCAGAGGGAGCTCCTGGGGAATTCCACAAAACGTCTGAACTACGGGGCATGATCCTTACAGCAAAATGTCGTAGGAAGCACATTGCCCGCCACCTCTCAGCTCCGCCCTCACATTGGCTCTATTTCGGGAGGGCCTGCCCCTCCCTGCCTTGTTCTTCGACCACAGGCTACAAGAAAGGGTTCCAGGGTCTTGGTTTGGACTCCCCCAAAAGCAACTCCGAGTCAAGGATGTCAGTACAAGTAGTTTCTTTGGGAAGTCATCACAGCAAAGAATGGTAAGGGAATGGGCAAGTGAGCAGGGGCAGGAAGGAAGCCAACGAAGGCTGTTGTCACGCATTTATCTCTGTGGGCACCAGGGCCTGATCCCACTGGGGAACAGTGAGAGACAGAGCAGAACACGCACCTCAGAGGGACTGAGGTGGGCAGGGTGACATTGGGCCCCTTCAGGTTTCATGTTGAGATGTGGTCCCCCCAGTGCTGGGGGATGCTGGTGGGGGGTTTGGGGGGTCACGGGGCTGAATCGCTCATGAATGGCTTAATGCCCTCCCTGCAATGATGACTGACTTCTCAGTTTGTTAGTTCATGCCAGAGCTGGTTGTTTTGTTTTTTTGAGACAGAGTTTTACTCTGTTACCCTGGTTAAAGTGGTATGGTGTCAGCCTAGCTCATAGCAACCTCAAACTCTGGGTTCAAGCAATCTTCCTGCCTCAGCCTCCTGAGTAGCTGGGACTATGGGCATGTACTACCACATAGCTGGGACTATAGGTATGTACTACCACATAGCCGGGACCGTGGGCACGCACTCCCACATAGCCGGGACCGTGGGCACGCACTCCCACATAGCCGGGACTGTGGGCACGCACTCCCACATAGCCGGGACCGTGGGCACGTACTACCACATAGCCGGGACCGTGGGCATGTACTACCACATAGCTGGGACTGTGGGCATGTACTACCACACCCACCTAATTTTCTATTTTTAGTAGAGACATGGTCTCCCTGTTGCTCAGGCTGGTCTCAAACTCCTGAGCTCAGGGGATCCTCCTGCCTCAGCCTCCCAGAGTGCTGGGATCACAGGATTGAGCCACCATGCCCAGCTGAGCTGGTTGTATTAAGGGACCCAGTCCCCCCTCTCTTTTGTTTCATCTCTCTCCATGTGACATGCCTGCTCCCCTTTTACCTTCTGCCTTGGTTGGAAGCTCCCTGAAGCCCTTGCCAGAAGGCTGGCATCAGTTCCTTGACTAGTCTGCAGAATCATGGGCCAAACAAACCTCTTTTCTTCATAAATTGTCCAGCCTCAGATATTTCCTTTATAGCAGCACAAAGCGGGCCAACACAGCCCTCAGCCATTGGTTGAGAGCTGCTCCAAGGGCTGAGACTAGGACTACTTAAATTTTGTACCTTAGGTACCTCACTTGCCTCCCCTGGCTCCTGTGGCTGCTCCTAGGTGGCGTTAGTCCCTGACCCTGAGGCCTGCTGCACTCGTGGACAGAGCAGGCTCCAGCAGCCTGAGAGAACCCTCAGAGATTGGAGGATGAGCAATTGGAAGTTCAGCCGGTGTGCACGGAAATGGCAAATGCCAAGGGGCTAGAGTGGGGCACAGACAGTCATTGCTATCTCATGGCAAAATAATCTCACAGTATCTCACAGGTTCTGTGAGGTTGTGTGTTCATCGCTAGACCAATCACAGAGGCCAGAGCAGTGTGTCATGCTAATTGAATTAGTCATAGAGTAGAGGATGGGGGTAAGATGGTAGGGGGAATGAGAGGGTGGTGGGGTACATTCCCTCTGTCCCTCATCAAAAGGGATGAAAATGGACTGCAGCAGGTCTCAAAAATCAGGTAAATGGATGTTGAGTGGCCAGAAAAACAAAACACAGAAATCAACCACTCCTAAGTCCCAAGTTGCCAAGTTCATTGGAAAACAAGAGAGTTCGGTTTGGCTTGTCAAAAACTCTTCCAGCCAAACCCTTTAGCTGGCCACTTGCCCTTAATAGAGTTTAAAGCATTAATTAATTGCTGACCTGTACCGGATATTGTGCCAGGCTCTGAGAGGGCACAGATGAAAAGGTGCCATTTCTGTCCTCTGGGAACTCACAGGTGAGGGTGGCAGTGGGGACGGAAATGACAATGACTACAGTGTCGGCTGTCACTTAATCAAACCTATTGATGACATGCCACTACCTGCAACACACACAATTATTTCATGAGCCACCAAGAAAAACTAAGACCTGCCAAGTAAATTATGTTACACCACGGATAAGATTCATCCCAATTTCAGAGATACAAAATGTACAAAAGAAAAATGCATTTAGAACTGACAGAATAGGGTAGAGTTTTATAGTTTATAAAGGATTTTTTTTCATAGACTTTATTCCATTAGATGCTCACTACAAATCTGCTGGTAGTAATATCACTGCGTTTTCCATCCCATGAAACTGCACTCAGAGAGGTTAAGTGACATGCCAAAGTCACTAAACTAGTAAATGGCCAAAGTGGGATTCAACCCCAGGTCTGCCTGGTTGCAGAACAGAAGACGCACCAGATCTCCCTGGCAAACTTCCCTAACTCTTTGTCCCTTCTTTTTACCAAAACAATGGACTCCTCCCAGCTCTGCTTGCCTCTCAGCTTAAAACAGGGAGCCCAAGCAGCACTAGCTCCCTCTGCTCCCACCCACCTATATGCCTAGGCTTGAAGTTTCTGTTCCTGGAAACACTCTTTCTGTCACCCACTCATTCCCAGCTCCCCCCTGGGATCCTGCCACAATGGGCACTTCTCGAATCTGCGTCCCTGCCAAAGGTTCCTTTTTTAAGGAGCCAGGCTTTGCTCCAGTCAAAAAAAGACTGTACTCAGTATTGTTAATTTCGTTCTTAATAACGTTGACAAATTCATCATTTCTGATAGTAGTTACAAACAGTAGCATTTTCCTTTCTTTTTGTTTTTTTCTTTTCTGAGACAGAGTCTCACTCTGTCACCCTGTGTAGAGTGCTGTGATGCATAGCTCTCAGCAACCTCAAACTCTTGGGCTCAAGCAATCCTCTTGCCTCTGCCTCCCCAGTAGTTGGGACTACAGGTGCCTGCCACGAGGCATGGCTTGGTTTTTTTTTTTTTCCCTTCTATTTGCAGTAGAGACAAGGTCTCACTCTTGCTCAGGCTGGTCTCAAAGTCCTGAGCACAGGTGATCCACCTGCTTTGGCTTCCCAGAGCGTTAGGATTACAGGCACGAGCCACCACACCCAGCCAAATTATACTTGCTTGATGATGGTTTATACAAGCATTTCCTAATGTATATGACTAAAGAGCCCCAAGCTGTAAACCAGGGCTGGCTTTATAAGTGAGTGACATGTGCAGGTACACAGGAGTTCACACCTGGTTTAATGCTCTGCTGTTGCTGCCTTCAAATTCTTAATAATTTTGAACACAGGACCCCACATTTTCATTTTGCACTGGACTTTGAAAATTACATAGCTGGTCTTGCTGAGAATGATCCCACTGCTTCTTAAAAGTATCTGAGCAAGGTGTCAGCTTTGTTGCCCCCATTCCTGGGATTCCCGAGGTATGGAAATGCATCCTGATCACCTGTGCATGCTCTGGGACCAGGCAGTGCTCAGTTCCCCGAACAGAGGACGTTCCAATAACACGGAATGAAGGAATGAAGTGTGTGTGCGCACGCGCACGTGCGCAGCCTATGTTCTTTAGACTGCAAGTGACAGAAATCCAGTTCAAAGTAGCTAAAATTCAAAGGGGGAAGGTATTGACCTACTGAATTGAAAAGTGTAAGAGATGGATGAACTTCAGGCTCTGTTGCATCCAGGAACTCAAACACTGTCACCAGGCCACTGGCTCAGGGTTCTGCTTTCTCCATAGCTTCTCCTCTCAAGCCCGAAAAGCCCCAGGCTGACATACCACAAGCTTAGCAAGCTTTTCCCACCAAAGTCAACCCTCAGTCACATGCCCATCTCTGTACCAATAACTAAGCCAGGTGCTATGATACTCTCATTGGCCAGACCCCAGTCACATGCCCAAACCTGAACCAATCACTGTTCCCGACAGCATGCAATACTGTCATTGGCAGGTTTGGGTCACATGCTCATCCCTGAACCAATTCCTGGCCCTGGCAGCTATGATTCTCTCTATGGCAGGTTGGGGTCATGTGGGGCAGAGGTTTTCCAGGTTGAAGTCGGGATGCTGTTCCCAGAAAAAGAGGAAATTTGGTGCTGGGTAGACTAACACCATCGATAACACAACAGCTTCTCTCTGCCTCTCTTCCAGGGGGCCCTTTAGCTCCAAGCAGCCTGACAGCTCTGTGGACTGGGAAGAGCAGCCTTGGGAACCTAGTGAAAGTGGAAGGTCTGGGACATATCTTGGATTCAGTCAAAACTGAAACCTCAGCAGGAGCAGGGCGATCAGGCGGGTGCGTGGTTACTAGCAGAGGGCAGCTTGCCTAGAGGCATAGTAAGCAGGTGGCCTTCAGGTAGCTGTAGGTGACTCCTGTCCCCAGGCAGAGGTATGGCCCACCCACATTGAGCCTGGCTCTCTCCTAAGCACTTTTTATGACTCAACTCAATAAATTATCACCAATAAGGTTAGTGCATTTATTATCCCCATTTTACAGATAAGAAAACCAAGGCTTTGGATACATTAAGTAATGGGTCCAAGGACATACCACTAGAAAGGGGGCAAGTCATGTATTTGTTCCATTACCATCTGAGCCACCTGAGATCAGAGGCTGCGTCTTGTCCTTATATGAAGTCCCCACAAACCATATTTGCTTAATGAATATCTGTTGAGTGAGAGGCCTGGGTGGTTGAGGGGCTGTCACAGCATTCCTCCCACCCTCCCCTTCCCCTTTAGGAACTATACCACATACATAGAAGAGGGAGTTCCAGGTTTTGAAGTTGCATAGCAATTCCAAAGGCTTATGGTGTAGGTCAGTATTTATGCCTCCTACTGGAGTGGGTAGCTGTCTAAGTGGCCCCTCCGGGCTCCTGCTGTGGGCCAAACCCTATGCTGGTGCTTTGAGGGGGATAGAAGAAAGGATGACACAATTCCCTCTCTCCAGACACCTCCTGGGAGAAGAAACAAGTTACTGCCAGAAGGAAGAACACAAAAAGAAGTCCTGCCCACCGTAAGAGGAAACTTCTACCAGCTAATCATCTGGGCACTGAAAATGCATTCCATCCATGCTGAGCGCCAGGTGGGGCAGACACAGCAGTGGACACAACAGAAGACTAGACTCAGCTCTTGCTGTCATGAAGTTCTCAGTCAAATGGGGAGGCAGGCAAAAAACAAAATGTGATTGCAAATGCAATGTATTTTAAAGGAACATGAAAAACACAGTGTGCTGTAAGAGAAACCAAAAGGGACTTGTTTGAGGATTTGCGGGGTCGCCTTTCTGAGGTGGTGAGAGATGAGGAGGAACCAGCTTTAGGAAGAGTGTGGGAACCGCATTCCAGAAGAAGGGAACAGCATGGAGAAGGTCCCACGTGGTGAGAGAGTACAACAGGTTCAACAGACTAAGATGAGCCAAACGATGTCTGGACGATGATGAATAAAAGTAGATTGTGGCAGAAGACAGGGTCAGAGAGGAGGGTATTAGGACCTCCACAGCCGAGGAGAAGAGCTCGGGCTTGATCTGAGTGGACTAGGAGCCCCCCAAAGGGTTGTGAACAGGGTGATGATGTGGTCTGATATAACCTACATTTTTAAAAGTCCAGAGAGTGAATTGACAGGCAGAAGGGAAGCTGGAAAACACAACAGCTCTGGCTAAGTCAAAATCAAGGGTGCACAGACAAGGGGGTTATTTGAGAAGGAAACTTGACCCCAGGTGAAAATTGGACAGGCAGATAGGAAGGTTCACACTAAGCTTTTTGTTCCCCCCAAATAAAGGGAAACTTGTTTTTTTCTTTATCTGCCTCAGAAACTATTCATAGAAAGAGATGCCCATCCATCAGTGCCTTCCCAAATGCCTGTGTATAGGTTTAAACAGCAATGACAGCAGATCATCAGCAGTTCTGGGTGCAAATAACTCAATGATGTTGTAAATTTGGCATAAATGGATCTGGCTGAGCATTACAAATTTTCTTCTGGAGCTGACAATTTCAGCAACTCCAAATCTGATCCCTACTGGCTGTGAAAGGCAAGAGCACAGTGCAGAGAGGAAGAGAAAACACCCCAATAAAATGGACACATTGGCCTCTCTGCTGAGCAGGCCAAGTGTCGACCAAGACAATCTGGGTCAGATTCGTAGGAAAGACCCTGTCTGCAGCTCTTTATTGGTGACCTGCTTTACCAATCAGGGCAAGAGGGCAAGCGGTAGCACTTTGTGAAGTGCGGTTTGTTAAATACGGTTTGTCTCTATTCAACAAGGTTTTTACCTGTTAGCTAGTAGGCTGGAGTCATCTCCAATCTTCACCAGCAACTTCCTCTTCTCAATGGACTCTCACATAAATAGCCCCCTCAAGGCAGGTAGAGAAACCGTTTTGCTTTTGTTTCTGCATAGTTGCAGTAACAGCACACTAATTTTTATTGAGAAATCTCAACTTAGGCCATGTACTACATGCACTAACTTCCCAGTCAAGCTCCCAGGGGTAGAAAACTTGTGATGTAGACATGGCTCATCCCTGAATTTCACCACACTATGACCATCCCCACTACCTCCCCTTCATGGTCATAGGCTTCAGGTGGATACACGATCTAAACTGGCCCAATCAGATAATACCATGACTTTTGCTGGGCCAATAGAGAAAGGCACATTCTCTTTGCTCTGGACTAGGACCTACGAGGATGTCATCCTGGAGCTTCTGCAGTCCAGTGGAGCCTGTCTGAGAATGGAACCAATGCAGAAGGAAGAGACAGAGAAAGCCTGACTCTTATGACATCACTTGAGCTCCTAGATATAGCTGTACCTGAAGCTGAATCTCATTATGGGTGGATTTCTAACTATCACAGGAAGGCCAAGCAATGCAAGGATGACAACCAGGCATTCTCATCTCCAGTCTAGTGCTCTTACCTTGCATCAAGTTCCAGATGACTTTATCTAGCCATACATACAGACTTAACTAATCTGTATGTGGCTTTATGGTCTGCTAAAAAACAGGTATTTCAAAAATAAAAAAATCTGATCATAACAGCATTTTATCTAACTGAATCACAGAACTGTGGAAGGGCCCCTAGAGATCCTATCATTGTGCGGTTTTCAAAAGCTTTTTAGCAACTTCTTGTTTCAAATGAAGTTTTAAGCGGAGCTCTTATGTGTAAGAGTGCGAATGTATATGTGAGTGTGAATGTATTTTACCTTTTAAGTTAAAAGTTTTAGCATTTACTTTTTATAGTCAACGAAGACCCAAATTTTAATGTGTTGTTTGTTTCCAATGTATAAAATTTTTTTTTTCATGTTACACTGGTTGCATTTGTTTGGTAAAGTCCCTCAGAATTTCTTTTTTATTATTGATAATTGACATGCCAGGCATGATGGCTCATGCCTGTAATCCTAGCACTTTGGACAGCTGAAGCAGGAGGCTCACTTGAGGCCAGGAGTTCAAGACCAGCCTGAACAACATAGTAAGATCCCATCTATACAAGCAAAATAAGAAAATTTAGCTATGTGTGGTAGGGCACACCTGTACTCCCATCTACTCAATGAGACTGAGGCAGGAGGATGGCTGGAGCTCAGGAATTGGAGGCTACAGCAAGTTATGATTGTACCACTGCCCTCCAGCCAGCCTGGGCAATACAATGAGACCCTGTTTCAAAATTTTAAAAATTCACACATAATAATTGTACAAATTTATGGAGTACAGAGTGATATTTCAATACATTTGTTCGACAGGTAATAATTAGAGTAATTAGCATATCCATCATGTAAAACACTTGACATTTCTTTGTGTTGGAAACATTCGAAATCCTCTGTTCCAGGCAGTCGGGCTGAGACATGTGGAGCAATGGCGACCTTTGTGAGCAAGCCGGAGGCGGCCAAGAAGAACCTGAGCAAGGCCCTGGGGGACAACGTGAAACAATACTGGGCTAACTTAAAGTTGTGGTTCAAGCAGATCAGTGAGGAAGAGTTTGACCTTTAAGCTCGTAGACTTCTTACACAGGACGATGTACATTCTCACAGTGATTTCCTTCTGGCCATTCTCACGCATTGTCAGATTTTGGTTTCTACACCAGAGTGTGCTGGATCTTTGCCTTGGACAGGGGGTTCTGCATCCAAACCTGGAAAACCCAAGGGAAAGAAAGCTTTCTTCTGTTCATCAGAAGTTTGATCACAGATTCCAGCCTCAAAATCCCCTCTTGGGAACCCAGCAGTTTGTGGCAAAGACTCTCAAAGCTGATGACGACTTGAAACTTTGTTCCCATACACTGATACTTCCTACTCAGGGTCAGCTTGAAGGGAGAATGATAATGGCTGCTTACGAGCATGGGCTGAACAACTTCACTCAGGAGGCTGTTTCAGCTGTTGTCTATGTGGTGGAGAATCACCTTAAAGATATACTAGTGGGTTCTGGCTCGGCGCCTGTGGCTCAATGGGCTAAGGTGCCAGCCATGTACACCTGAGCTGGCGGGTTCGAATCCAGCCCGGGCCCGCCAAACAACAATGATGCTGCAACCAAAAACTGGCCGGGCGCTGTGGCAGGCGCCTGTAGTCCCAGCTACTTGTGAGGCGGAGGCAGGAGACTCGCTTGAGCCCAGGAATTGGAGGTTGCTGTGAGCTGTGATGCCACAACACTCTATCCAGGGTGACAGCTTGAGGCTCTGTCTCAAAAAAAAAAATAAAAAAAGATATACTACTGGGTTTTATCCCAGAGTCTCAAGGCTGGTTCAATATATGTAAATCTATAAATATAATTCAGCACATAAATAAATTAAAAAACGAAGACCATATGATTCTCTCAATTGATGCAGAAAAAGCTTTTGATAATATCCAGCATCCCTTCACAATCAGAACACTTAAGAAAATGGGTATAGAAGGGACCTTTCTTAAACTGATAGAGGCCATCTACAGCAAACCCACAGCCAATATTGTATTGAATGGAGTTAAACTGAAATCCTTTCCATTCAGATCAGGAACCAGGCAAGGCTGCCCATTGTCTCCACTGCTCTTTAACATCATAATGGAAGTTTTAGCCATTGCAATTAGGGAAGAAAAGGCAATCAAGGGTATTCATATGGGATCAGAAGAGATCAAACTTTCTCTCTTCACAGATGATATTATTGTATATCTGGAAAATACCAGGGATTCTACTACAAAACTCTTAGAAGTGATCAAGGAATACAGCAATGTCTCAGGCTACAAAATCCACACCCATAAATCTGTAGCCTTTATATATACAAACAATAGCCAAGCTGAAAAAACAGTCAAGGACTCTATTCCATTTACAGCTGTGCCAAAGAAGATGAAATATTTGGGAGTTTACCTGACAAAGGATGTGAAAGATCTCTATAAAGAGAACTATGAAACTTTAAGAAAAGAAATAGCTGAAGATGTTAACAAATGGAAAAACATACCATGCTCATGGCTGGGAAGAATCAACATTGTCAAAATGTCTATACTACCCAAAGCAATATATAATTTTAATGCAATCTCTATTAAAGTTCCATTGTCATATTTTAAAGATCTCCAAAAAATAATACATCATTTTAAATGGAATCAGAAAAAAACCTCAAATAGCCAAGACATTACTCAGAAATAAAAACACAGCAGGAGGAATCATGCTACCAGACCTGAGATTGTACTATAAATTGATAGTGATTAAAACAGCATGGTCCTGGCACAAAAACAAAGAGGTAGATGTTTGGAACAGAATAGAGAACCAAGAGATGAACCCAGCTACTTACCATTATTTGATCTTTGACAAGCCAACTAAAAACATTGAGTGCAGAAAAGATTCCCTATTTAACAAATGGTGCTGGGTGAACTGGCTGGCAACCTGTAGAAGAATGAAACTGGACCCACACCTTTCACTTTTAACTAAGATAGACTCTCACTGGATTAAAGATTTAAACTTAAAACATGAAACTATAAAAATACTAGAAGAAAGTGCAGAGGAAACTCTTGTAGGAATCCATCTGGGCGAATATTTTATGAGGAGGACTCCCCCGCCTCCAGGCAATTGAAGCAGCATCAAAAATACACTACTGTTTTTAGTTCAAACTAAAAAGCTTCTGCACAGCCAAGGACACAGTTAGTAAAGCAAGCAGACAGCCCTCAGAATGGCAGAAAATATTTGCAGGTTATGCCTCCGACAAAGGTTTAATAACCAGAATACGCAGAGAACTTAAATGTATTAGCAAGAAAATAACAAGTGATCCCATCTCTGGGTGGGCAAAGGACTTGAAGAGAAACTTCTCTGAAGAAGACAGGCACACGGCCTACAGACACATGAAAAAATGCTCATCATCTTTAATAATCAGATAAATGCAAATCAAAACTACTTTGAGATATCATCTAACTCCAATAAGATTAGCCCACATCACAAAATCCCAAAACCAGAGATGCTGGCGTGGATGTGGAGAAAAGGGAACACTTCTACACTGCTGGTGGGAATGCGCACTAATACATTCCTTTTGGAAAGATATCTGGAGAATACTTAGAAATCTAAAAATAGAACTGCCATTCAATCCTATAATTCCTCTACTAGGTATATATCTGGAAGACCAAAAATCACATTATAACAAAGATATCTGTATCAGAATGTTTATTGAAGCTCAATTCATAATTGCTAAGTCATGGAGGAAGCCCAAGTGCCCATCAACCCACGAATGGATTAATAAATTGTGGTACATGTATACCATGGAATACTATGCAGCCTTAAAGAAAGATGGAGATTTTACCTCTTTCATGCTTACATGGATGGAGCTAGAAAATATTCTTCTTAACAAAGTATCCCAAGATGGAAGAAAAAGTATCCAATGTACTCAGCCCTACTATGAAACTAACTTACTAACTAACTTACATATGAAAGCTATAACCCACTTACAGCACAAGAATATGAGGAAAGGGGCAAGGGAGGGGAGGGGAGGGGGAGAATGGGCGGAGGGAGAGTAATTGGTGGGTCCACACTTAAGGTGCATCTTAGAAGGGTACAGGTGAAACTTAATAAATGTAGAATATAAATGTCTGCATACAATAACGAAGAAAATGCCATGAAAGCTATGTCAACCAGTTCGATGAAAATATTTCAAACTGTATATAAAACCAGCACATCGTACCCCATGATTGTGTTTATGTACACAACCATGATTTAATTAAAAAAAAAAAAAAAGATATACTGACATCAGTTGAGTCAAGAAGGAAAGCTTATCAGTTACGAGATGGCCATTTTAAATATGACTTTGATAGTAATGTGACCCCACGGCCTTACCTGAAGAATAGCGTAGTAGCTTAGCACAACTTAATAGGAAGCTCTCCAGCTTTTTCTGCTCCCTGTTGTGGTCAGAATCCAGCTTCACATCCACTCCCTGATGACGCTGAGCAGCAGGCTGTGCTCCTGCTGGCATGCACTGGGGACATGCCTGCCTCTTTGCCTCCTGTGAATGACCTCTTTGAAGCTTTGCAGGTACATAGGGAAGTCATTCCCACACATACTGTAACATCAAGAGGATCATCGCGAAACTCTGGCACCCAAATCACAAAGAGCTGCAGCAAGACAAAGTTTACCACCAGTGCTTGGCAGCCAAGGAGGGGCTTCCACTGTGCTAAGTTCGGATCTGAGGGTATGGGGCCCTCACCAAATTCACTGCTTCCTGAAAATTGAATTTTGGGGGGTCCACATTTCAAGGCTGAAGTGTATAGTGTATATGTAACCTCCTGTGGAAATGTGACATCTAGTACATTGTGTTGCTACTGTGAAGCCACTGACATACATCTGATTCTGATAACAGCCCATATCATTGTATGTATGTATGGGAGCAGGCACTGCTGTGGTTCTGTGCCTGGTGAGGAGGGGTTTAGGCATCTGAGGCTTGGTGTCCTGTGGTCTGCATGTAAGATGATGACATCCTAGAACAAAGACACTGTTAGAACTTCATCCCCATGATCACAGGATTTCTGGGTGGTCAGTGACATCATATATTTTATATCTAAAAGTCTAAAATTTCTGCCTATCTCCTGAAGAACTGTGCTTTTGCACTTTAGTTGAAATAACCTATACAGTGTTAAAAATCAAATAACTCCTAAAAAAAAATAAAACCAGATAATTCCCTTAATGACATTTAATTTTTAACAGCTATAGGTAGGCCCCTAAAAAATTCATTATAACTCCACAGAAAATATGACTTAGAAATGTTGTATTGTTACACAACATAAAGTCTTTTCCTTGCATGTAAAACCAAACCGAACCCTTTGAATGCAATTAGCCTTATAAAACGTCTTAAGTTTTTTTAGAGTTAATATATTCCAAGTCTTTGATTGGCAGGTTCATCTATTATTTTTATAGAATAATTATAAAGAAATTATAAATTATTGTAAGAAATCTATACCAATTGGACTTATGCTTGGTAATTATTCTTATGAAATATCTATTTCTACCCTTTTTTTTTTCCAACTGAATTAGTCTCTTTTTATTCTCTTGGCAATTTCTTCCACAGTTACTACTTCTGTTGTAGGTGATGAAATGTGTTAAGGCTCCACTTCAAGTGTTGGCACTGCCATGCGCATGGTCTCTCCCTTTACCGTAACTCAGAATGAAAACTTTTGATTTCTTTATATTCCAGTCTCAGGAGTGGTTTCCACTGTAGAATTTATCTGATGACAGTCTTGTGCTTTCTAGTAGTGGCCTACAACCAGTCTCTAGCTTCTCCAGGAACACTACAGGGTGGATTTAGTTTAAACGTGTATTAAACTAAAAGGCATTCTCTCGAATGAGTTTAAATGCATTTTATTTTTAAACAACCTACATAACATGTTTTTCCTTAAAAACAATGCCTCCACTCCAAATAAATCACGGTCAAAATAAATGAAGAGCTCAAAATGACATCAGTCCCATTTGTCTCAAGTCCTGGTGTTGTGTGGATGACAAGCAGCAGTCAGTTATGATGACAGGTGATAGATCCAAAGTAATTGCCAAATTTGTTAACATTTTTCCATTTCTAAACCATCCTTAAAGAAAATCATATAT
>CAUYRH010057328.1:0-17946 GCA_963574655.1 Perodicticus potto
TGAACCTTTGTGGATAGGAATTGAAAAAAAATATGCAAGCTTCTGTCTTGCCATAAGTAGATTTTTATGTCCTATTTTCTACCTGGGGTCTGTGGCCTGCAAAGACACAGAGTATTTTGTCAGCTAAATGGCTCAATGCTACTGCAGATGAGCTTGGCTGTGATGACAATGATCAATGATGGTGGTGATAAAAATACAGTAGAACCTATCTAAGCTGACCACTCAAGGGACAGTAATAAACTGGCCAACACATGGAGATGGTCAACATAAGGAACCAGGCCTACTGTATTGATATATACGTGTGGTGCATGTCTGGTTGGTGAAAATTAGTTCAGCTTAAGGAGGTGATCAATGTAGCAAGGTGGTCACCTATGGAGGTTCTACTGTACTTGGAATGAGCACAAGCTTTGGACTCAGATTGACCTGAGTTTGAACTATGTTCTGTTATTGACAAACTTTATATTTGGTAGAGTTGCTTAACATCCTTCGACCTTTTTTCTTTTTAAATCTGTAAAATCGGATAGCACAATCTCATAGAATTACTGCAAAGAATTCATGAGCCAACATGAAAAGTATCAAATGTTAATTCTTTTCCCTTTTTATTTCCTTCACTTTTGCCAAGAAATAAATTCATTTACATTCTTCCCCAGAACAGAGTTAACTGCTCAATGACATTTGTTATGAATTCTGCCTTGTGTAGGCACTGTGGGGTGCACAGAAATGTATACACTCACTACTTTCAATGGATGCATGGTCTAATTAAGGAGATGGTGGTAACTCACCTAGAACAAATAAAGACATCAGCGCATTAAGAGTTTGGAGAAATGAGGAGTCAGTGAGGACTGGAAAAGGTGGTTGTGGGAACAACATGGACAAAGGGAAGGGTGTGGGAAGGAACATGGTGTGGGGAAGAAATTGGCTTAGCCCTCAGGGAGGCAGGAGGTGGAGAGCAGGGAAGCACAGATGGGAAGGCAGGCCTGTGCTGGCACAGGGAAGGTCACGGATGCCAAGCTGCATGGTTAGGGCTTGGTGTAATAGGTGGCAGCAGCCCTTGGCAGGTTCTGAGCAGAGGAATGAGGGCCATGCCTTGTAAGCCAGGATGTTGCCTTCTGGAGTTTCTTTCCTGGGGCTCTATTTGTTCCTGTTGAATACTCCGCACCTCTCCTGGAGGTCAGCGATGTTGCTCGCTGCCTGGTGCTGATTCAGAGGTTGACTCTGAGGAGTGGTGAGGAGGAGGCTGCCGTTCTGGGAAAGATGACAATTCACAGGCCCCATGGGGGCAGCTCCCCCAGCTTCCTGCACATCACACTTTTTTTTTCTCTCTGAGTGTCTGTACTCATAGTTACTTTAAACAGGATCATGTTATCTGTAGTTTTTCATTATGAGTCTGTTTAATTATCTTTTTTTTTCTCTCTGGGACTTCAATTTAATAAAAAGATATAATTTTGACTGCTAAAAAATCAAGCTTCGATGCTCTAGTCAATATTTTTCATTACCATTGTCATTTCTAGATAAGCCTTTTGATAATGGGGTTGCATATGAGCCCTTTATGAGCATTTGGACAAACCGCCATCCTAAACCAAGGCAGTTTCAATGACTTAGGTAGCAAATGCTGTAGGCTTTGGGCAGGAGGGATGGGGGCAGCTTTCTTATGGAAGCATAACTACCAAGGGTTAGTGCCTGAGTAGGTATAGTGGGCTGACCATCATCATGACCATGTACTGTATTCATCAGGGATTAAAATGTGAGGCCCTGAGCCCCGGAGCAAAGGCGACATAGAAAACACATACATGAGGCACTGGGAGGGGATGAGAGGCCATGTATGGGGAGGAAAGACGGAATGCAACTGATAAATGATGTTGACGGGAGCAAAGCCAGGGTAGCTCCCAGCTCCTCGAGTGAGCTGGATGATAATGAAAAATAAAATAACAGACACCCTTGCTGAGTATTTCACATATACAATTTCTTTTTTATTCTCACAACAACTCTGAAAAATCGATGTTATTAATCTGATTTTATAGATAATGACAGAGGATTAAAGTCCTGGTCTTTCTGAGGCTAAAGGCCAAGCTCTGTGTAGAATTGCACTCCCTCCCTAGGGAGACATTCTAAGTATAATAGAAGGGTCTTGGGTTGAGGTGAAACCGTTTTTAGCCTAGGGTTCGGATGAATCACAAGGAATGGTGGGTTGTGCTTACAGTAATCCATTTGCAATGCGGGACTGGAGAACATCTGGGAATGAATAACTTCTAAGTGAAAGAGAAAGAGAATTCTTATTTGTGAGAATCCAAGTCTTCCAGCTGAAATGGAGGACAGATTTTGAGTACAGCTAGTAGCAGACACTCGGGCCATCCTCTGGTTCTGTCCCTGTGGAACAATATGTGCATATTAGGAATCAGGATTATTGGACAGGATGATACCTAAAAATACTAGGTGAAGCATATCATCAAGGCCATCATAAAGCGATGAGAGAAATAAGGTGCTTTTGGTAGAGCCAGGAGAAGAGTTTTTTGAAAGATTTTGTGTAGAGAGGTACTCTGTGAGCTGCGAGTGTGTGGGAAGTAGATGGGGAAGGAAAGGGAACCTCATGAGCTGTGTCCCCATTCAAGGTTTGATAAGGGCAAGCAAAATTATTCTGAAAATAAATTTTGGTTTTCTGGTCTATCTCTTTAACTGTGATTTCTGTCTGTGGTGTCTGCTGGGGTGTTCATGGTTTTGTAGTTTTTATACCAAAAAATTTGCTATTGGCCATGATAATTCTTAGGGATATGTCCACGGGCCCTTTTGTATAAGCAGGCTTTTTAAAGAGAAAAAGAGACCTGGTTCTTAGTTCAAAGAGTTATGGGTATGAAATCTCAGCAAAATCCAGAAAACAGACCCTGTTGTTATTCCTTTTAGTTTTCTACTTCCCACTTTCCATTTTTCTCTCATTTTTAATAGTGATGCTGGTTGATGTTGCAATGCAATAGCAAATTATACATTTTTGCTGTTGCTTGAAGTTCCTTGAACAGCTGATTTTACTGGCTGTATATTAAATGCTGTGGATATAAGGAACAATTTCATCCTTTTCTTAGACGGAGCAAGAATAAGTGACCAGGGCCAATTTTCCCTCCTTACAGGTCTTCTTGCTCTTCAGAAAATATGACCTTGACCCAAATAGAAAAATTTCTAAGAGATGCTTGGATGAGAGACCCAATATCCATAGGTCATCTGAGCATCAGCCTCTATCCCTCCCTATTTGATTAAATATTGGGGACCACATGTTAGACTTTTGAGAAATAACTGTGTGTCAAAAGGGAAAAAAAAGACTCTGATAGTTATCACAAGCAGCTTTAGGTAGGACTTATCTCTGCCTGTTGTTATACGGCAGTCCTATTGTAATAAATGTCCTTTTATTATAATACAAAATTGGTATCTCTAGACTCAGTTTATTTACCTGTAAAGGGAAAGAGCTAGACTAGATGACTACCAAACTACATTTGAGCTTTAATGTTCTAAAAATCTATGGATTTCGGGCATGAACAATAGGCAATGGTGATGTCCCTCTCATCTTCCCATCGTCTCACTGTAGTTCTGGCCTTGGCCTTGAATCTACTGTTTAATAGAAAATCAAATTAATAGGAGTGAACAGTTCTTTCTCCTTGAATATTTTGGCTAATTAAGATTTCTTTGTAAAGGCACTCAATTGCCCAAATCACTCCTATACCCCGAATGGAAACATGAGAGCTCACATAGGCAGAACAGGTCAAAATTGGTAGAATTCCGTCAAATGACATCTGGATGGTACCAGCCATTGGTGCAGGTTAACACTGGTCACTTTCCCATGGATTCTAGGGGTTTTTGGAAACTTTGCAGACCCCAAATAATAGAGTATTTTGGCAGTGGGAAGCTGGGACAGGATAGGAGGTGCCACGGAGAGGTCAGCAAGAAAGCAAACAAAGGTACTAAAGATGAGATTCTGTGCTTTCCATCTTGCTGAGGGACAGAGTTAGCCTGACCCAAGGATCCAGGATAATCCTGGGTTCCTCGAGTATCCTGTCTGAATCTCTTCAGGTCAGCTCTCCCCATGTGAAACCTGAACCAAACCAGCTTTTGGTCACCTTTAATAGATTGACACAACCTCTTTCTAAGCCCTGTGATGGTCACTGAAAAATAACACCCAGGCATTGAAATGTGTATGCGTTGCTTGAAAACTAACACTTATTTCCTGGTGATAAAAGAATTGTCTTTCTTTCATTATTGTTCCATCAGATCCAACTCGCAAAAGGGCTTAGGTTTTGAAGAGCACTCATGTAATTGCCGGCTCCAGTAATAAAGAGGTTACATTCTCTTCCGTTGTGATGGCAACAGAACATTTTAGGAATTTCAGCTCTCCTCTGGCCCTTCTAACTGCAGTGTGTTTTTGGGGGGGAGGAGTTCTGGGTCTGACTCTTTTTCTATTTTCTAAAATGAAATTCCTCTGTAAGTTTGCTCCAAACAATTTAGATGAAGGGTCAAAATCATGTGCTAACTGCTTCATGGTGGTAAAGTTTGTCCCTGGTTTTGGCTAGAGGCACTTTGAAACCACTTTCTGGGAGGTCCGGGGTTTAGCCGTTCCACTTGGTTCAGGCTTTCAGAAACATCTGCCTCTCTCTTTAGTCTTACTTTCCTGTTCTACCCTTCCAGAACATTCCACACCATCACCAGGCCAAGAGGACTCAGTGCAGTTCATTTTGCCACAGAGAACAGGTAGTTGGGGGAGGTGGTCACTGTTCTGGTCCCTTTAGATTCCTTTTCTTACAAGTTCTGCCAGAGAATGGAGAGCCCACATAGCTCATCTATAATGGGGACATTCCTGGAGAGTGCCTATTGATAGGCCTTGACAAATACATATGGACAGCCTGAAACAAACCAGGACCATCCCAGGTGAGCAGGAATGTATGGCCCCCACACCAATGGACTAGGCATTCTTTGGCTGTAGGCTTTTGTGTATGCCATTCTGTCTATCTAGAACATTCTTCCTCTCTCTTATACTGGCTAGTCCCTATTCACTCACAAGGGTGTCCAACCCATGGCCTGTGGGCCGCACGTGGGTTATACGAAGACTTTTTTTGCTTATGTGTGGTGGTAGATATCACGAAAATCATGCACACACTTTTTTTTTTCTCTTTTCTCATTGGTTTTCATTAGTATGTGTGTATTTAATGTGTGGCCTAAGACAATTCTTCTTCCAATGTGACCTAGAGAAGCTGAAAGATTGGATACCCCTCTAGATGGTGAAATTTCATGTAGGAAGACTTCTCCAACTCCCTAAGGCTGGGCTAGATGCCCTGCTTCCAAAACTTCCTCTTCCTCATAAAGGCCATCACACATATTGTAGTTGCCTACAAATACGATATGTAGTTTATTGCTTGTTCACTAGCGCACGCACATGTTCTCTCTGTCTCTCTTATGAGCATGAACCTAGATCCCAGGGGCTTGGTACTATTTCCCTTGTTTCTACAGCACAGCACCTCACTTGGCGATCACAGCTCAGGGAATGTTTATTGAATGCTACACTGATTGCCTCCCTCCCACCTTTCTCTTATGGTACCTTGAGTCTTGAGTGTCTTTTACAGTGTTTGCCTGTATTTAGTTTAGTTTTTGGCTTATTACTCCCAGTTTCTCTGTGCCTTGATTTTCTTCCTCACACTTTTAACTTCCATCTTCCTTCTCTTTTTTCCTCTCTGTTTCCACATTGTCCTGTGCTAGGCAGCTCAAATTCTCTTCCCACCCTTTCCCCATTCTAAAACAGTGCCTAATGTAAGTGGCTGGCTCCTTCTATGAAAATGTACCCCAAGACTGAAAGTATCTGTGTTATATAGCTTTGAAATATGAGAAATGGGAGTCCAGGGCTTGCCAGCCTACAAGCTCTCTGTTTCTGTTGTGAGTCAGTGACATATTTCTTTTGGCAGGGGTGTGTGTGTGTGTGTGTGTGTGTGAGAGTCTACCTCTGCTACCCTCCCTTTGCAGTCTGGCCCTTTTCATGGCTCTAGGTTTGAATCAGGATGGCTGCTGGGCTGCCTTCTATTATTAACACTGAAGTTTTTTGAATCTTGAAGCATTCTAGGTTTGAGAAGTAGGTAACATTGTTCTTGATTTTCTTGGGCATCAATAATCCTAACTTCAGGAGAGGAATCTTGCTTGACATAGGTAGTCCTCAAAAAAATGAGGCTCAGTTGGAAGGAAGCTATTCTGTGGAAACTGAGCTTTTTTCCCTGTGCTGGTCCTTTGGATTCCACTTTCTTCCTTAGTTGTCCTCCCTGTGCATTGGGAGGTTTGGCCCTTGGTATTTGCTCTCTTTTCCTGCCTTTATTCAGAGGTACAAATGAATCCTGTATTGTGGTTCACTTCTAGCTTTTCTGAGCTCCTTGGCCACCTGTGTGTTTTGTTGTGTGTGACTGCTCGAGGCCTGTAGTCTGAAAACTGAAGCCGGATCCACCTAGCACTGGCCCAATAGAGCCAGTTCTGTGGGACTCTTAAACTTTGCATCTGGGGACATCACATCAGTGGTTTAGAATCTACCACAATGGGAATATTTACACCATGAACATCAGCAAACTTGGCAAATGCTATAAATCAAGAGGTGATTTGTAGCATCTTTGTGCACGTGCCAGCCTTGTTATTAAATGTGTACCAGTGGACCACTAGCTAAGAGGTCAAAATTCTAGCTGCATGCTATTCACTGTGGTAGTGACTATCTGTTAAGAAGTGGTTATTTATGTTTAAATTGAGTAAAATTAAAAATTCAATTCTTCAGTTCAGTCTCCCACAATTTAATTGCCTAATAATCACATACGGCTAGTAGCTCCATATAGTTCTAGATATAGAACATTTCCATTGTCACAGACAGTTCTGCTGGACAGCCCAGTCTGTTTTGTTTCTGTTACGCATTTTGTATCCTGGTCTTTGCTGAGGTATTCGGGTTCGAATTGGGTTTTTGTAGTTCCCACCATGCACACATGCCATAAGTAGCTTAACCTACAATCTGTAGATTGAAGGGGGCAAACCTTGTCTGTAAAGGCCATATAGTACATTTTCAGCTATGGGGCTGTATATTCTGTGTGGCAACTATTCAGCTCTGGGTATAGCACAAAAGCACCCAGAGATAATGCATATAAGAACAAGCACATCTGCATTTTAATAAAACTTTGTGGACAAAACAAGTCATAGGCCAGATTTGCCCTGTAGGTGACAATTTTCTGTTCCCTGACCCTTGCAGCCACCAAGTTTTTGAAACTTAGAAATATGTTTGGAAAATCTATATTTGGGTACATTTTAGTGATTAAATTCATCCTATTTTTAAAACTTCAATATGCAAAATTTCAAACAGACATGAAAGTAAAGAGAAAGTAGAGTGAATCCACATGTGTCTATCACCCGATTTCAGCAGTTCTCAAACTTTGGATATTTTCAACTATTTGATTATCTTCTGTGACTACTGGGAACCAGACATTCCAAACTCACACGCCAAAATCATCTCTGCCTCCCAAGGCGGGTGGCTATCCTCACCTGGGGTAATGTGAGGTACAATTGCACATAGGGATTTGCTTCATTACGAGGAATGAAATGGGCTGTGTGGAGCCTGCATCCTAAAGCTTCTGCTGCTTTGTTTTCTCACAGCCCCTGGGCTATTTTTTAACAAGCCCAGCCTTTGTCCCCAGGGAGTGACAGGAGCAGATTACAAGGCTGCTGTGAAGTCAGCTGCTGCTCAAATGCACAGCACCCCCACATTTTCCTTCCCTCTGTATCCCCTGCCCTCTAATGTTACTATAAGAGGTCTCAAGAACTGGCTTTCTTGAATCACAGAACCAAAGTTAGAATGGAAAAGAATTTTCAAGAGGATATAAGTTCAACTCTTACAACTTACTGGTGATAAAGAAAAGGGCTCAGAGAAGTGAATGATTTACTCAAGGCCACACAGTTAGATTGTGACAAAGCTGGGTGTGGGACTGAGTCTCCTTATGCCCATCATTGGCAAGAAAAAGGATGAGAAAGAGGGGAGTTCTGTATCAAATTACCAGCTATTTCTTCTTTGTCTAGGTTCTACTCACTTGGGTCCTACTGACCTATCTTGCTTTCGATTGATTGTTACTAATCTCTGGCTAAAGCAAGTCACCAACTCAAACAGAACTGAAGGTGTTGGATCTCCTAGGGAAACTTGAACTGTGATGCACTGATGCTAAGGAATGAATGAGGCCTTGCACTTTGTCCTTTCTTTTTGCAGTATCTTTTTCTCCTGCTGGCTCAAACCGAACTCTTTGGATAGAAAACGTACACTCTTCTCTCTCAACACATATATAAGGTTGGACTATTAAGTTTATGAACTTGTCCTAGAAAAAGGGCTACATAGCTTATTGCTGAATATTACTATGGTTACCTTCGAAGTACTCCCTGTGGTTAGCTATGCACCGATGCTACCCCTCAAAGTGCTTTTTCTAGGATGAATTTGTGAGCTTAATTGTTAGATCTTGTATTCTTGTAACTGTAGGATAAGCTGGTTTCCTAACGAATGTTCACCCCCAAGTCCCGATAGCAGAAGCCTGATTTCAATGGCCGATGTCACATCTCAACTTCATCCCTAGGGGCATCTTCTTCCTTTGGACTGTCATTTTATCAGAGAATGGATCTTTGAATCAGCAAATTTGATGACTGATTTCTACTGTCCCATACTATGAAGACATTAAATAGATTATGACATTTCTTGGCTTAAAACCTTTCAAAGGCTTTCCATTTCCACTGGAATAAAAGGCAAACTCCATCATCTGTCCTCAAGGGCCCTGCATGATGGGTTCTGCACACTTCTCCAGTCTCTTCTCATACACGGTTCCCTTTGTATATACTGTTCTTCTGCCTAGAACGCTATTTCTTGACTTTTCAATGAACTAATGTCACTTTCTCAGAAAAGCCTTCTACCCCAGATCCAAAATTATGCTGCTTTCGTTAGGCTGCATAACTCATGTTCTCTTCTGTGGCACTTATCACTTACATTTGTTTCTGGTTTTGCTGATTTAACATTTTTCTCCTCACTTAGATTGTTAGCTTCTTGAAGAGAAGGGCCGCAATTTATTATTAAATACCTATACCTACCATCACACCTGGCATATGGAGGTACCCAATAAATATTAGCTAAATAGCTAAATATGTTTTTCTAATTATATCATGCCTCCCTCCAACACCCTCTCATTTTTTTTTTTTTTGAGACAGAGTCTTGCTCTGTTGGCCCAGCTATAGTGCAGTGATGTCATCAGAGCTCACTACCACCTCAAACACCTGGGCTCAAGCAAACTTTCCAAGTAGCTGGGACTAGGCCTGTATGTCCACTAATTTTTCTGTTTTTTTTTTTTTTTTTTTGGAAGATACAGGGTCTGGCTCTTGCTCAGGCTGGTCTTGAACTCCTGACTCCAAGTGATCCTCCTGCCTCAGTTTCCTAAAGTGCTAGGATTACAGGTGTGAGCCACTGTGCCTGGCTGGGATCAGGATTTCTACTTCTTATGTTTCTATTATAGGGCTTGGTACAGGGCTTATTCAGTAATTTTTCACCTGGAGTACTGTTTTCACTGTACAGAGAAGGTACTTTGGAGAATCCCAGCTCAGTGTGAAGAGGTTCCTCTAATTTTGTAGTCTTCCTATGTAAAGTATAATATGGTTTAAAAAAATATATATATATACACTTAATTTTTAGAGCAGTTTAGGCTCACGGCAAAATTAAGCAGAAAGAACCAGAGCGTTCCCATATACTCTCTGCCCCCACATGACCCGAGCTGCCTCCCCCCGCAGGGTGGTGGAGTTATAATAGGTGAGACTACAGTGACACATCATTGTCACCCTAAGTCCACGGCTTGCATTAGGGTTCACTCTTGGTGTTGTACATTTGGTGGGTTTGGACAAATGTACAGTGACATGCATCCGCCATTGTACTCGCATATAGAAAGTTTCCCTGCCCTTAAACTCCTTTGTGCTCTGTTTATTCATCCCACCCTCCCTCTCCCAGCCCTGGAAACCTGATTTTTTTTTTTTTATTGTCTCTATTGTTTTGCCTTTTCTAGAAAGTCAGATAGTTGGAATCTTATAATATGAAGCCTTTTAAGATCAGCTTCTTTCACCTTGTAATATGCATTTAAGTTTCTTCTGTTAATATATAGTAGTTTTTTAAAAAATCAATAGTGTTATTTAATCCAGTATTTCTTAAATGTTAGTTTCATGGAAGGTCTCTGTGCCTCTAGGTGAAAAAGTGATCCATGGTCCATTAGGTTGACTACCCTGCCCTCCACTGGGAGGGTCAAGTTCACATTGGCCATAATATTAGCATTATTTAACCCACTGTTTGACTCAGAGACTTTTTCAGTAAGAGCTATTGATTACTTGCCACAAGACATTGTCTGGGAAGCTCTTATCTAACCCAACCCTTTATTTTACCCCTTCTTCTACCTTGCTTCCTGCTCAGATAGTATCTTTAACTTTTCTGGTGGAAATAGTACCAGAAAGTACTTCATAAAGCAATATTTTATCAGTACCACATGTTCTGTGCCAAATTTATCTGTCCAAATGTTGCTGTGGTAACAACACAAACAGCCAAATACTAGTTAACACAAACTGGCAGGCAGAACAAAAATTTCTTTTGATAACTTCAAGGCTGCCTTAAAAAAACTGGGCACATTTGTGGTATGTTAAATTAAGATCTTGGAGGACTTGTGCAACAGTGAAAAGCAGAGTCAGACTGAAAGTTTTCCTGTGAGTTCTGCTTTTGGAGTCGCCTCCTGTGAATGTCTATCCATACTGTGTGGTCATTGGTCGTTTGAGTACATGTCAGACAAGCTAACATCAGAAACTGGCCAATATTTACAAATTTTGTGCAAGTCTGATACAGTATTGATATTTCCATTTAAATTTGATAACTGGCTCATTCTCCCTCTATTATCTGAAGTAGGTGCTCTTATCATGTATTTCAGTTGCCTAAATAGATAACATCCTGCTGTGTCATGCTCTGAGCACCTCTTTTCTGTCTGTAATATCCTTCATCTCAATTGCAAAACATTCATCCTTCAAGACCCAGCCTAAGTGTCTTTTTGGTGAAGCTTTGCTGGATTCCTATCTCCCCTCTTTTAGAGTCTTCCATAAGGAACCTTGCTTGAGTTTGTTTTTATAGCTCTTATCTCCCTTGCTGTTTTATAATTCCTTGTTATGTTAGAATGAAAATTTCTCAAGGATAATTGCAACATCATATTTCTCTACCCCAGAAATCAGCTCCATTCTTGGCACATAGTAGACATTCTGTACATGTTTGTTCAGTGAATGAATGAAAGAAAGAATGGACAAATCGATCACTCAGGTATATAAGTCCTTAAAAATCAGCAATTAATACTGGGACTATGCACAAACACAAGTTTTATTGATTGCTTTTCAGTTTCAGTAAGCATCAGTTTGATGAGCTGATCTTCCCAAGTATAATAAGCATAATTTAGATTTTTAGGTTTCCAATGAAATGATCAAAGCAGTCACATACTACTAATTTGCCTCCTAGTAACAAAAGCTGGTGGTTTCACAGTTTTAGCTATGGCAAGGCACATGTACAATTTTACACCTAATTAACTCCATCTACCCTCAAAAGTTTAGAAATTGTTTCTTAGTTTATGAAAATGATTGTATAAAGTTAAGCAAGAGTTGAGGTCTAGGAATATAATTTAGGCATTTTCTTTCCTCTTTTAACCACTAGCTATGTAAAACTTTTCTCAAATCCTCTGAGTTTCATTATAGTTCACTTAATGGGTAGCCTGGAATAAGGTGTGAGATAGAGGTGAGGTGATAGAGCATCTTGTGCTGCTGAATAAAGCCTACAAGAGTGAGAAGGTTGGGAAGCTGTTCCTTATGCCTTTCTTCACTCATGTTTGTTCGTTTTTTTCTTTCCCTGCAATAACACATATGCCCTGTGAGAGCAAGGCTGCTATCTTGTTTGGTCTCTGCTATTAACATATTCCTACTGCCTAGTTGGTGCCTGGTACATGATAAATTCTCAAACAAAAATACAACAAATATTTGCTGAAAGATACGGTCAGAGTAGATGAGAATGAGAACCTGACTCAGGGTAAAGACTCTAGAGAGGTGGAAATTGGGATGATGAGAGATCACGGCAGATGTAGAGCTGATCACCCTTGGAGCTAATTTAGGTGGGAGACACTGAGAAAGGAAGGAGTTAAAGTAGCAGCAAAATATGGAGTGTGACTGATGGGAATGATGAGCGAAGAGGAGTGGAGTGGGGAGCGAAGTTGCTGGTCTCTAAGGAATGTGGACTTTGAAGTTCCAGTGGGACCTAGCCCAGGAGGTGGCTAAAAATGTGAAGCTACAGCTTAGAAGTAACAGACAGAAATGCAGATATAATGCATGCATGCTATGATAGTTGAAACCACAAATGTGACAGATTATTGAAATAAAGTAAAAAGAAAGAATAAGCAACCCAAGCTAGATCTTTGGGGGAATCCATATCTTTGGAGCATGGAGAGGAAAGGTTCAGAGAGGTAGACATTACAACCAAGAGGGTATAGGTCTTCAATAAATGCTTGTTGTGTTATAGTAGAGGCAGAATTCACATTCTTCTTAGAAGCAGCTATTTTTGCTTAATTCCCAGGAATTTGCTGAAATTGACTCCGGAGCAACTTTAATGAGAGTCTAGAATTTACCTGGAGTTGTGATTATCTACAGTTATCTGCAGTGTGGTTTGTATCTAGCATTCACTTGGGGCCTGTTTGCTGTCAAGCTCCAGGCTGCTCAGAGCAGTCTGCTACCAGGTAGAATATTGTGTATATGTGATTCTAGCTTAGGAGATGCCTAAATCTCAAAATACTTTTAAAATAAATTGCTTTATATAATGTGAAGCTAATGACTTCCTTTGTAAATTATTTCTAGAAGTGTGCTTAAAATAAAGTGGTGGTAGTGGGCTTGGGAGTAAAACAGGGTGGGAATCCAAGATGGGCTGTGTAGCCTGCAGTTACTAAATTAGCCACTAGATGGGGAGCTTGTATTGGCCTGGGGAGCTGCCTACTAACAAAAGGTGGCTGAAAGTCAACTATGGGTGGGTGGTTGGAACCTATCATCATGACATAGAGAAGTTTTTTTGATGTTGCAAAATAGAATGGTTGATGAGACTTGAAGGAACAAAAGTTGAGGAATGTTAATATCCTTCTGACTCTGTTTGCACAGACTATGATGAATTTTGAGCATCTGGTTAAAAACCTACAGGGTGGGAAATGAGAATCCTAATTTAAGACGTGCAAAATCTGCATTCTAGTTTACCTGTTGCCACTTGATGGTGGTATATTTGGTAAGTCATTTCACTTGTGAGGGCTTCAGTTACTTCCTTTGTAAAATAGGAGATGATGATACCTATCTTATCAAAGGCTGGGCAAGTTATTTCCCTGAGACCTTTTCCTGTTCCATCAGTGAAGAGAGGAAAAATTGAGAGGTTAGTGTTTCTTTAGAAGAAGAAGAGGGAAGACATTAAAGAATCCTGGTTGGTGATTGTCTATATTTTTCTAATTTTGACTCTTTCATGCTCAGGTGGGTGGAGTCTTAGTAGAAGATAATTCTCTCCTAGGGATAACCAGGAGTATGAGATTTTGCTATAGACATTGAGAGTGGAGAAGGGGATAGGGTGAAAGGGAAAGGAAAAACATTCTAAGAAGGTATTGTGGAATATGTGTATCTACTTAGATCTAGAACTAGTTTCTAGTTCTAGATCTAGAACTGTAGAAAGGTGGAGAAATAGGGAATACTCATTATTGGAATTATATTACTGCTACTAATTGGTCATGACCCCCTTGGGTGTCACTGAATCCTTATAACAACCCCAGATGACAGTCTTGTGGTCCAAGTCTATAGCTGAGGGAATTAAAGTGGTTTTGTGATATATCTTTATTCAACATTGAGACCTTATTTTCAACCTCATAATCAATACTATTATTAATGGTAGTGTTTTTATCTCATGCTTAATCAGAAAGCCTTGTATGTAGGATATTTAGCCATTTATACAGGAATTGTTCGACTTATAAATTGATAGTGTTTCACTAGGAGAAAATAATGTCTCTAGTAAGGTAAGTTTCCAAGAGGTTCAAGTCAAGACTTTTTCTGAGCTTTCCACCACATGCTATGCAAATGTTGAATTACCTTTAGCAGAGAAAGGGATTTTGATTTTGTCCTCTGTAATCTAGAATATCCATAATGAACCATAGGCATGTCTTGCTCAATTTCAAAGTAATTAGAGATTACCCAGAATTTACTGAGGGAATTAGATTGTAACCTTTATGATATGAGAACCAATGAAAGACTCTATTCTAACCATTGTCTATATTTTCTTACTAAAGCAAAATAAATAAAATTAGAACAGATGAAGACTTAATATTTTTGAGAAGGAAAGGAACAGGTAGGGAGTTATGGAAGTTTAAAAAGCATGCTAAGAGAAAAGACACATTAGGTGGGGGAAAAGCCTGTGCTCTATAGGATATACTTTTAGGATTTTCTGTTCATAACCCTTAGGAGTTACTATTGCCCTTGAAAAATGGTTGAAAGTAGTCAAATATTCTCTCTTTAGTACCCCTGGGGAATTTTGATCAAAGTAAATTGATTTCAAAATTCTCTTTCTGGTTTGATGACGGTCAGAAACCTGTGTGGCCTGAGTTCAGCTAGCATGTAATCTGGCTCTGCACTTTGTCATCAATAACACCCTGTTACAGCTTATTATTAAACAGTTTCTTCCAGCAATGTTTTTATTATGTAGCCTTAGTATTTCTAGAGTCCCATATGGCTCAGTCTTTGCCTGTTGTTGATGTTCTTCTCTGACTCCAACAATGGAGAACAATGAGGGAGAAATACGATTGGCAAATCTCATTTTCATTAACAGAAAAATGTGAGAACTCTTAGAAGATGAATGTGCATGGCTGCCAGACTGGGATGAATGACAGCTTGGAGAGAAGGAAAGCCAGGACATATAAGGGATTGGTTGGCAGAGAGCTTTCTAGTGTGTCTTTCTTTTCTCCACATTACTCTGGGTGATCTATTGACTGTGATCTGTGGTCAGCAAAGCAACAAGACATGGCAGCCGTAACAGGGTAGTGCCAGGGCACCTCTGAAGCCAAAGTGAGGGGTCAATAGTGACAACATCTCAGTGTTCACTGAGCATCCCCTCAGCCTACCTTTTCCTTCCATCCAGTAGGCTAGGAAAGTACAATAGAGCCTTTCTGTTCTTATGAGAACATGCCTGGGGAAGAGGTGATGAGAGGCCAGCACAATCCTTGGTGGTAGTGATAATGAGGGTTAGAAAATGGTCTATTTTGGTTTGCAACCTTTGAGTCTTTCTACTTTGAAAAGTATCCTCCTTCAGGTCAACTGAAGAATAAGCAAGACCTACGTTTTTACCCCTCTCCCTAGTAGACACTATTTGCAAAAGTAGTTGATAGAAGTACAGGAATGAAAAGTGAACTTATAAGAAAAATGCATAAGACATGTGAGGAGCAAAATTCTAAGAAAGAAATTTAACATAATAAATAAGCTAAAACAGAGAGAACAGAATGAACAATAAATTAAAAAATATAGTAATTATCCTTAGATATAGGATATTGAAACAAAGCAGGGAGAAGCAAATATGAAGAACTAATTGGGTATTGGCCATTTAAATATATTACTGAAAAAAGTAACTCAATATATGGGCCACATATGAGAATGAATACAGCCAAAGAACATAGGTGAGATTCAAATATTGAAAGAAGGAACTTTCTCAGATGGAATTAGAAAAGGATAAAGAGATATGAAGAATGTAAATGAACAGGTATGGATGATTGAAGTAGAAGTGCAAATATCCCTATAAGAAGATCATGAAAGAAGAACAAAGACTTCACATTGAAAGGACATGGACAGTGCTGAACGGGACAGGTGACCCCACACAGACATTCTCTAGTAACATCAAAGGGTGTTAAGGAAAACTAGAACATCCTGAAAGCCTTCAAAGATAAAAAACTTATTATCCAAAAGGAACAAGAAAATTAGATTATAATCATACTTTTCAACGGCCACGCTAGATGTGGGAAAGCAATAAATTAATATACTCCAAGTGTTGAAGAAAAAAAAAGATAATACTAGTAGAATTTTATAATGGGAAATAGTATTACATAAATTTTAGTTGGAAATATAGATAATTCTGGGTATACTATATCTCAAAGTGATTGCTGTCATGAATTCATTTGGAAAGAACTCCTAGAGAAGTTCTCTATTCAAAAGTAAAATCAATTTGGGAGAAAAGAATTAAATTCAAGGGGATGCGTTGACTCTGGGAGGAAAGGTGAATAAACAATGAATATAGAATAAGTATTATCTTGAGTACACGAAAATACTTTTAAGAAATTGACTATGAAATTAGCCTGCACAAGGGATTTATCATTAAATTCTAAAGAATCAGCTTTATACAGACCAGTTGACCAAATACAAAGAAATAGTTCAGTAATTAGAAATAATTTAAAGCACCACATACATTTATTAGTATTTCTTAAAGAATTGGTGCAATGGCCTTTCTTGTATGTATCTTCTTCTGCATAAAAATCAGACATTTCCTAGGGTCATAGTCTTAGAAGTTAAAATGCATTTTTATTTGCTATACCCAAATTAATCTTGTAAGTTCTGTGAATCCCTGCCCATGGACTAAAGTTGGGAATTTCGTTGGTATTGCATTGAATTTACATATTGATTTAGGGAGTGAACTGATATCCTTATAGTATTGAAAATTCACATTGATAAACATAATTTTTCTTCATATGTTTCTTTTTTTAATAAGTATTTTTTTAAATGAAGGTCTTGCACTTCTTTTGTTGTATTTACTCCTGTGTGCTGTATAGTTTTCCTTAATATTATGAGGGATTTTTTAGCTTTCTCTGTTATGTTTTCTAATTGTTACTGCAAGAACACAATTGACTTCTTCTGTGAATTAAAAAACCGTTGACTGTAATTTGCCTACAATAAAATGTATAGATCTTTGGTGTTTGATAGACTTGACGGTTTTCATGTCTATATGATGGCTTCACAGACACAGACTGTTTCAATTACTGAAGAAAGTGTCCCTTTCAGTCAGTGCTCTGTCTAGGGAACAACTCCTTTCAGATTTACATCACTACACATTAGTTTTTCCAGTTCTGGAATTTATTTAAATCAGCAGTTCTCAACCTGTGGGTTGCGACCCCTTTTTAACAATGAAAATACATTGTGACATTAGGAAGGTTGAGAACCACTGATTTAAATGGAATCATACAGTATTTATTCTTTGTGTCTGGCTTCATTCATTTAATGTAATGTATTTGAGACTCATTCATCATTGTTGTGTTGTATTGTGGTGTTGTGGTGTATGTCAGTCATTTATTCATTTTTAATGGCTGAGTAGTATTCCAGGATATAACTACATCACAGTTCATTTACCTATTCACCTTTTTATTTTTTTTTTTATTTTTACTAAATCATAATTGTGTACATTGGTGCAATCATGGGGCACAATGTGTTGACTTCATATACAATCTTAAATATTTTCATTGAACTATTTAACATAGCCTTCATGGCCTTTTAATCACTATATGAAGACATTTATATTCTCCATTTAGTAATTTTCACTTGTACCCTTCTAAGATGCACCATAAGTGTGATCCCACCAATCACCCTCCCTCTACCCATCCTCTCCCCTCCCCACCCCTCCCTTGCCCCTTTCCCCATTCCCTGTGCTATAACTGGGTTTTAGACTTCATATGAAAGCTATAGATAAGCTTCATAGTAGGGCTGAGTACATTGGATACTTTTTCTTCCATTCTTGAGATACTTTGCTAAGAAGAATATGTTCCAGCTCCATCCATGTAAACACAAAAGAGGTAAAGTCTCCATCTTTCTTTAAGGCTGCATAGTATT
>CAUYRH010057332.1:0-11677 GCA_963574655.1 Perodicticus potto
AAATAGCCGGGTGTTGTGGCAGGTGCCTATAGTCCCAACTACTTGGGAGGCTGAGGCAAGGGAATCGCCTAAGCCCAAGAGCTGGAGGTTGCTGTGAGCACTCTACTGAGGGTGACAAAGTAAGACTTTCTCTTAAAAAAAAAAAAAAGAAGAAGAAAAAGAAAGAAAGAAATCTTTATCTGAATCATTATGTTTCAATTTGTCATTCTTCTTACATTTATTAGTTGCCTTAATGCTTTTTAGTAAACTTGAAATGTAATTCTATTAGGAAACACAGGAAGACCATTTATGTCTTTTATATTATTTTATCTAATTAGCCACTTATTTGGAGCACTTGAAGTTTTCTGACCTTCTTGTTTAAGTCTCTTTATGGATGTATTAATTTTCATTAGTTCAGTTATGCTAAAAAACGAGGCTACCAGTATTTTATTTTGTATCTCAGTTTTATGAATATTGGATGATTATGTTGATTTCTATGTGCCTTTGAATTGATCCTTTAATCTTTGAGATTGTTACTGCTTTCTGATACATGCTTTCCCAAGGCTCACTCCATACCCTCCCCACCCCAGACCTGACACTTGAATTGGATACAAAAGTGCATGTTTCTGGTTTTGTGTTTTGTTTTCTTTAGCATATTTTAGTATAAAAACTTTTTTTCCTCTTTTGACTCCTCTATTGTCAAAATGGTGGCTTGCCTTTACCTCCTTAAGTGCTTTCTGTGTCTTTTTTTTTTTGAGACAGAGCCTCAAGCTGTCACCCTGGATAGAGTGCTTTGGCATCACAGCTCACAGCAACCTCCAATTCCTGGGCTCAAGCGATTCTCCTGCCTCCGCCTCCCAAGTAGTTGGGACTACAGGCGCCCGCCACAACGCCCGGCCATTTTTTGGTTGCAGCCCTCATTGTTGTTTGGCGGGCCCGGGCTGGATTCAAGCCCATCAGCTCAGGTGTACGTGGCTGGCACCTTAGCCCGTTGAGCCACAGGCGCCGAGCCTTCTGTGTTCTTTTGACATGACCCACCAATATATTATAGAACATTTTTGCTTTCTAGAAAGGCATTCCAGGGCACATCTCATACCTTACCTGCTCCAGATCATGATTCAGACCTATGTTCTAGTATCTGTCATTTGTATTCTTTTTCTTTCTTTCTTTTTTTTTTTTTTTTGTAGAAACGGAGTCTCACTTTATTGCCCTTGGTAGAGTACTGTGGTGTCACACAGCTCCCAGCAACCTCCATTTCCTGGGCTTAGACAATTCTCTTGCCTCAGCCTCCCTAGTAGTTGGGACTACAGGCGTCTTTTTTTTTTTTTTTTTTGCGGTTTTTGGCCGGGGCTGGGTTTGAACCCGCCACCTCCGGCAAATGGGGCCGGCGTCTTACTCCTTTGAGCCACAGGTGCTCCCCCTTTTTTTTTTTTTGAGACAGAGTCTCACTATGTCCCCCTCCATCAAGTGCCATGGCGTCATAGCTCACAGCAACCTTAAATTCTTGGGCTTAAGTGATTGTCTTGCCTCAACCTCCTAAGTAGCTGGGACTACAGGTACCCACCACAACACCCGGCTATTTTTTTGTGGCCGATGCCCTAGCTGCTACGCTATAGGCACCGAGACTGTAATTTGTATTCTTCAAAAACCTGGGCAACAGGCATGGTTATAATTTTTTTGTTTTATATGAAACATTTGAAAATTTTATCCATTTCTAGGAAATAGATCTTTTTCAACTTTTATGGATTTAGTGGTTAGTCTTGAATTATTTACCTAGAAATTTATTAGTCTACATTTTCAACTTTATTGGTATAGGATTCTTGTAACAAGTTTTAAAAATACCTTCTCCCCCCCCTTTTTTTTTTTTGAGATATAGTATCACTTTGTTACTTTCAGTAGAGTGCTGTGGCATCATAGCTCATAGCAACCTCAAACTCTTGGGCTCAAGTGATCATCTGGCCTTAGCCTCCTGAGTGGCTGGGACTACAGGTGCCCGCCACAACACCTGGCTAGTTTTTCTATTTTTAATAGAGACAGGGTCTTCTTCTTGCTCAGGCTGGTCTCAAACTCCTGAGCTCAGGCATTCCACCCACGTCAACCTCCCAGGGTGCTAGGATTATAGGTGTGAGCCACCACGCCAGCAAAAATATCCTTTCTGATGGTTCCTTTCCTTTTGTCATTTTTTATATTTGTTCTATGTTTTTTAAGTTTTCCTCACCTTCTGATTCTGTTTATTTTTTCCTCACATCTTTTCTTCAGGTCACTTTGTTCTTTTCTATTTTCATGAATGGGATATATACATTGGTCATTTTCATTTTTCCATTTACAAAAAATAAAAGCATTTAAATCTTTGCTTTTTATAAGTATGGTTGAGTTCCATACATTTTAATTAGAAAAATTTTCAAAATCATGATTCTCTGGAACATTTGCAATTTCAATTACATTTCCACATTGACTTACTAGAGAGCTTCTTTATTTCTAAATGGAAGTGGTGTTTTTTGTTTTGTTTTTCTTTTGAGACAGTCTCAAGCTGTCCACCCTGGGTAGAGTGCCGTGGCATCACAGCTCACAACAACCTCAAACTCATGGGCTTAAGCGATTATCTTGCTTCGGCCGTCCAAATAGCTGGGACTACAGGCGTCTGCCACAGCGCCCGGCTATTTTGTTGTTGTTGTCATCATTGTTGTTTAGTTGGCTCAAGCTGGGTTCGAACCAGCCAGCGTCAGTGTATGTGGTTGGCACCCTACCCACTGAGCTACGGGCGCTGCCTAAATGGAAGTGTTTTTGATTTAGTAAGACTGGCACTCAAATCTGGTTTTAATGTTTTAGTCAAATTATGGTGCCTATATTATTTCATTAGAAATCCTTAACTGATCATCAATTTCAATTTGACATTCTTTTTACATTTATTAGTAGCCCTTATGCTCTTCAGTAAATTTGAAATGTATTATAATTCTATTAGGAAAGGCAGGCAGACTGTTTATATCTCTGCTGTGCATAACGTAATTCAGTCACAGGATATTATTCTTGCCCATTATCATGCAATGTTTATCGGTCACTTTGAATTTTTCTCATTGGCAACCTTCAGACAATGTGGAAAAATTATTTTGTTATTAGGTGCCTTATAATCTTGGCCATGCACTCCATGTTCTCTATGTTATGATATGATATGTTCTCTATATCATTCTGTTAATACAGTCTTTTTGCCCACAAACTTTTGCTCAGAATAGCATAAGTCTAACTATCATATATGTTAACTTTAATATCTTAACTATTATATAGTTTTGAGAAGTATTCACATACCAGTCATTCAGTTTGGGTATAAGAAAATGGAAAAACTGAGATTTCAGGAGGAAAATGAGTAATTGTAAAATGCTACTGAAGAAAAGTAAATAACACCTCCCATCTTCATTGCTTTTCTTTATCCTATATGGCAATCTGGGATCTCCATGTGAAGAAATAAGCAGTGGTGGTAGAGATTATGTGCAAATGTAGAAGCAAACTGGAAAACATTTACTTATAAACACTGTGTGTATTTATCTTACTGCATCATACATATAAATATACAGGGTGCACATAAAGTTTGTGTGCAGTTTACTATGTTAAACTATTTTAAATTGCACACGAACTTTATGTCCACCCTATATACACACATATACGTAAAATCATTGTAATACAGTGTGAAAGTTGGGAGACATTGATAGCTATTGCATTTTTCTTGCATTAACATAATTATTCTGACAATCTGTTGTTTTCCAGTGATTTATCTTTATATTATATACCTACCCCCTTTTTAAATTTTTTTTTTTTTTGCAGTTTTTTGCTGGGGCCAGGTTTGAACCCACCACCTCTGGTACATGGGGCCTGTACCCTACTCCTTTGAGCCACAGGCACCGCCCCCCCCCTTTTAAATTTTGAGAAAGGGTCTTTGTGGCATCATCATAGCTCTCTGTAACCTCAAACTTCTAGGCTCAAGTGACCATTCTGCCTAGCCATCCCAAGTAGCTGGGACTACAGGTGCACACTGGGCACATTTTTCTATTTTTTGTAGAGACAGGATCTTGCTCTTGCTCAGAGTTGTCTCAGATTCTTAGCCTTAGTGATCCTCCTGCCTTAGCCTGCCAAAGCATGAGCTACCATGCCCAGCTGTATATATACTTTTATTTAGAATCCTTCTAGCCATTGATTTACTTTTCCTGTAGTTAATTACTATATACAATTTCCTTGGGGCTTATTATTCATTGGCATAATAAAATTTATTGTATTTGACCTTGTGGAGCTTAAAGAATAAGGGAATAAATGGTATAAGAGAAAATTACTGAGTACCCAATTTAAAAAATGGACATGGGGTAAGGAACTAGATATTGGATTAGGGACATATGTGAACTTACTTAGGTTCAACTAATAACACCCTTTCTCAGAGTAAGTAATTTTTAGAAATGAACAATGAGAAGGAGCCAGCATGCATAGAGCCCATTTGTGAAAGATGAAACATCCTGTGTGTAGGTAGCTCTAAATGGTGGGAAATGTATTTTGATCTAGGAGGTAAATAAAGATTAGTATAAAGAGGACAATAGATTAAAATGAGGTCTTACAAGCAGCATGTTGTTATCCATGATAAATTATCTGGACTTTATTATAGGGAGAAAATTCACAAAATTGCCTATATATAGGATTATTAAATTTTAATCTACATTAGCATTACCTCTACCAGATACCAGTGACCAGTTATACATCTATAAATTTTGACTCTTATCTTTATGGGTTCCTGAACATTAATACTTATCAACAAGCTTACTAGGTGACAATCAACACCTAAATTTCAGATTCACTAACTTAGTCTGCTTCCCTTATCACAAAACTCACATTCTTACATTATGCTATTATTTTTTCAGTTCACTTTTACTATTTTCTGAGCTCTTTATCTTTCTCCAAATTTCTTTTTCTTTCTTTTTTTTTTTTTTTTGTAGAGACAGTCTCACTTTATCACCCTCGGTAGAGTGCCATGGCGTCACACAGCTCACAGCAACTTCCAACTCCTGGGCTCAGGTGATTCTCTTGCCTCAGCCTCTCGAGTAGCTGGGACCACAGGTGCCCGCCACAACGCCCGGCTATCTTTTTGTTGCAATTCGGCTGGGGCTGGGTTTGAACCCGCCACCCTCGGTATATGGGGCTGGCGCCCTACTGACTGAGCCACAGGTGCCACCCCAACTCCAAATTTCATAATAGTATTTTAATCAATTCACTCACTGTGAATGATTTTCAGTTTGTCTTCTTTGCTTTCTATAACTGTTTTCATGACACATGAAGAAAAATTCTTTTCCTTTCTTTCAGATTTGGAGTCGAGGAATGAGACAAAGAGTTTATCTGGAGGAAAGGACGTTATTGAAAACCACGGTTGTCAGGGTGAGATAATGGAAAGTAGCAAATTATTCAGCCTTAAAAGTTCCATTTTCAGAAATAACTGGCAGAGCAAAAGCAAAATTGAAATAGAAGGATGCCGAGTGAGATATTTCAGTCAAATGAAAATCATTTCCGAAGATGTGCCCAATTTCAAAAATGATGAATCTCTTAAATTACCTCAGATAATTCATGACAATGAGAAGCCCTATGATTATAAGGAATTTGAGAAAGTCTTCATTTATGATCCAAACTTCGATGAGTATCAGAGACTACGTGCTAGTGAGAAAACTAATGAATATAACAAATGTTGGAAAACCTTTGGGATAGATAACTCCCATATGCTACAACTGAATATTCATACTAGTGTAAAACCTTGTAAATATATAGAATATGGGAATACATTTACTTTTTATAGAGACCTTGGTATACCCCAGAAAATTCATGATGAGAAGTTTTATAAATGTAAGGAATATGGAAGGACCTTTGGAATAATTGGAGATGTTACTCCACTTCAAAGAAATGGTGGTGAGAAACCCTTTGAATGTACATTCTGTGGGAAATCCTTTAGAGTACAGGCACAACTTACTCGGCATCAGAAAATTCATACTGATGAGAAATCTTACAAATGTAGGGAATGTGGCAAGGACTTTAGATTTCATTCACAGCTCACTGAACATCTGAGAATACATACTGGTGAGAAACCCTACAAGTGTATACATTGTAAGAAGGTTTTTAGAATTAATTTGCAGCTCATTGAACATCAGAGAATTCATACAGGGGAGAAACCTTATGCATGTAAGGAATGTGGGAAGGCTTTTGGAGTCTGTAGAGAACTTGCTCGACATCAGAGAATTCACACTGGTAAGAAACCCTATGAATGCAAGGCATGTGGAAAGGTCTTTAGAAATAGTTCATCCTTGACTAGACATCAAAGAATTCATACTGGTGAGAAACCTTATAAATGCAAAGAATGTGAGAAAGCATTTGGAGTAGGCAGTGAACTTACTAGACATCAGAGAATTCACAGTGGTCAGAAACCTTATGAATGTAAGGAATGTGGGAAATTCTTTAGACTAACTTCAGCCCTTATTCAGCATCAGAGAATTCATAGTGGTGAGAAACCTTATGAATGTAAGGTATGTGGGAAGGCCTTTAGACACAATTCAGCCCTTACTGAACATCAGAGAATTCATACGGGAGAAAAACCTTATGAATGCAAGGCATGTGGCCAGGCCTTTAGACATAGTTCATCCTTTACAAAACATCAGAGAATACATAATGGTGAGAAACCCTATGAATGTAAGGAATGTAGGAATGCCTTACGTGTGGGTGGACACCTTACTTGACATGAAAAAATTTATACTGGTGAGAGAAAAGTTATTTGAAAGCAGTAAGTGTGTAAAGGTTTTTTGTTTCTTGTTTTCACTGGGAAACAAAAATTAGAATTGACATTCTAATTCTTTCCTTCTTATTTATCTTGCACTTATTTTCAGAGTTAGAATTCCCAGTCAGATGCCGGAGTTGTAGTCTTAAGGTTCTGCATTGTGTTTGTGTAGTTCCCTTGTTTTGTTTTCTATTGTTTTAGGGATAGATGTATAATCTCCTTTCTATTTTCATCCAATGATTACTTCTCTCTAAATTTCTAATTTCTTTGACACAACAGAGTCCACTGAATATTTACCACCACCAGTACCTTTAAGGAGCCCTTTTCACCTCCAGGCAGTACCAGCCGGAATCCAAATGAAGGGAACACTCATTACTAAGCTAATCAGTCTGTCTCTTAAATTTGTTAAGTATCTTTAAAAAGAGAGAAGTGACAAACTATTGCAGTGATTATAAACTAATCATTGAGCTTAGAGTAAGAGGATTTATAACTGTATATTACCATGGCCTCAATTGTTTTTTATTTATTACAATTATAATATTTCTTTGCATCCTCTCAGATTTGCCTTATTAGGTTTGGGCTGTCCAACCAACAATTGATATACTTTTTATTTTAGTAGTCTCACCAGACTTCAAAATCATCTCTTTCTTAGGACAGCTGACCTAGTATGTGATCAATGAGATCATAAGCCACTGGTTATTAGATTTTTATAAGAAAACTAATGTTTAGATAAATTTATATTACCATCATTCTTTAGATTTTAATTTTTGAAATTGGTGACTTTTCCAGAATTTATATACTTATTCGTTACATGATCATTGGCATTAAGTCATATTCTTATTTGGCATATTGAGCTATATTTTCTGTAACTATTGCTTTTTTTTATTTAAGTAGTTTTTAAAGGTATATAATTGGTAGCTATTTTATGTCCTACACTATAAGAGCATAAGTCTCTGTTAACATTTTATTAGGGTAATTGCTATTTCATATCTTTGAAGTAGAGTACTGAGCTCTATATCTGAATATACTCTATTTACTAAGCTATTATATGGCCACTTTGGCTGATTACACTCTATCTTGTTATTCTGAGTTACTATCAGTGCTAATTAACGTTACTCTTCTTGGGTGTAGTACTCCAGGAGTACTTGTTCTGCACTTTTTTCTTTCCAGCTAAAACAAATTAAAACTATGAAATGTCTAAGCCTTATATACAGGCATAAAATTAATGACAGAAACAAAATATTATGTCTTGGCACTTAATTTTTAAAAGTCAATAATAAATAAAAGATAAATTAACAAGCAAAGAATATTGTATGTTTCCATCATTTGTAATAACAGCTATGTTTGGGTTATATTTTCTGTTCAGCTTTGTTATGAACTTGCGCCATTTCATGGTTACTCCATAAACCTTAATACTGTTGGTTGTTGGTGGCATTAATTATTGTTCCTGTTTTCACTACTGTTTGGTGCTCAAAAGTATAAACTTAGCCATTCCATTTTCACTTGTCCTTTTCTCCCTTCTGAATTTTACCTAGCCTTCATAGAAACTTGTTTTACCAAATTCAAGATGTTCCAGTCTTATCTTATGCTTTTTTTGTTATCCTAAAACAACTTGCAGTGAAGGAATTCTGGTTCTATTTAATGGTGAATAGTGTTAAAACCTAATGTAAGTATGTGGAGATTCTGTGGTTGAGATTGCTTGAATTATCTCCCTGCCCCCTAGAATTCAAGCCTTAACTTGTAATATGATTGTATTTAGAAATAGGGCAATAAGTGTTGCAGGAATACAAGGGCCAATGGAGAGAAAGAGCACCCAAACACCACGTTTATAAGAGGAAGGGCTTTATTCACCAGCTGGGCACTTACGGCATAGAAGAATTCCAGATGGCCATGCTTCCGGTCTAGCTTGATCTTTCCCTTTTTATTGACAGTCAAGAAGTTCCACCCCACAGGTACCCTTCTCATTGGCCAGTTTGAATCAAGTGGGAGATGCTAGTCCAGTCCCCACAGAACTACAGGATTTCACAGAACTTGGAAATTTCCAAGTTCCAGAAAGTTAAGTGTATCCTTGTGCTCTCCTTGACAAAACCTGTTCTCTCAGACCTCACCCTTCTCGGGTATCCTCTCTCATCCCCACGTTTTGAGACTCCAATATATCTTAATTTGGGGTCTCAATATCAGCTTATTTCTGCAGGTGTTGATATTAATTACTTTTTAGCACTGAGGTCTTAGGGACTGTGACTTCTTGGAGTCTCTACTCAGGTCTTAATAGTACCATGGTGGTGGGCTAATACATAAAAGTTTTTACTTTTCCCTGTGACATTTCCCACCTTTTCCCAAAGTCCAAAAGTCCAATTAAGACAAGTCCCTCGAGGAGTTTCCTCAGGCTTCAGCCGTGCGTTGACCAGCCAGCTCCCAGTATGTGGCTGGAGCAGGGCATGTTGACTGTCCTAAAAGTTGCCTTTACTTTCCAAGGGCCAGTGAAGTCCTATTCAGCCAGCTGTGATGACTCCAGGTGAGGATTCCTTCCACCTTCACTGCTGTGCGTGTGGTCAGGATGATGGTGGAAAGTCCTCTCTACCTTGGTTTCATGGGGACCAGTTTCTGATTCTAGACCTAGACTTGGTCTGCTTGATCCTCCAGAGAGAAAGGATGTACAGACACAAAAGACTAAGCAGAACAGGGTTAATTACCCAAGTGGAGATTTTCCTTGCTACTCTTTCTAGGGTTTTTGTCTATTCAGTTCAGTCTTCCCCAGTTTTTTTAGGAGTTCCTGCTAAATTGCAGAAGATTGACAGAGGCCTCTTTGAATAACACCAGTGGCAAGCCTGTGTTCAATTAAGCTTTGCTTCCTGGCAGAGTTTACCAATTTCGGCTCTTATGGTCCTGTTCATGCACTTTACTCTGTCTAAGCTTAGAGGCCTATAAGTTATTCAAAACTTTAGCTTATTATTTGCACTAGTTCTGTTATGAAGGCTAGCCTATTGTCAAGTTTAAACCAGAGTGGCAACCTAAACCATGGGATGATTTCTCTGGGCAGTATTTTACTACTTCAGGAGTCCTTTTATCCTGATGGGGAAGGCTTTTACCTCTTCCAAGTCTGATAGACCATCACCAGCAAGTACTTGTTCCTTCTAAACCTGGGCATTTCAGTAAAGTCTACCTGGAAGTCCTCGAAGGGCGTTGCTCCATACCACTGGATTCCTGGGGGTAGCATCAGTCCTTGGCGCACGTCAAACTGGCTGTAGGTGACACACTGTAAACTGACAGTTTTGGCCAGGGCTGACAGGTGGGAGAGGTAGAAGTACCGGCCCAGCAACTTCATCAAATACTCCTATCGCCACGGTGGTTCCTAGAAGCTGGGAGACTGCTACTCATCCGTCTGGCATCTTTATCCATCCTCCCTCTGCTTCCTGGCTCCCTTCCACTGCCAACCATTCCTTCTCCTCCCAGGAGTAGATGAGGTCATCTCTGGAACCCATGGGATGAGGGGAGCCACTCGTGACACCTAATATGGTTTGGATGCAGCCCTTTTTGCCTCTGTACCAACCCTAGTGTTCCCTTTAGTGATGGGGGAAGCATCTCCTTAATGTCCACGACAATGCATCACTGTCACCTTCTGGGATTTCTATACTGCCTCTAATAACTGAAGTATCTCCTGCTGATACTTAATGTCCTTTTCCCCAGAATTTAATAGTCCCTTCTCCTTGTACGATGCCCCACCTACTTTGAGAGTCAGAAAAGCATTCACATTTTTCCCTTGACTTAGTTCTAAGGCTCAGGTCAAGGCAATTAACTCAGCCTTCTGAGCTGATGTTCCTTGGGGTGGGGACTTAGCTTCTACAGTCTCTGTTAAGGTGACCACTGCATACCCAGACCGCTGCTCACCTTGCGCTGTCACGTAACTGTTTCAGTCTACATACAAGTCCCAGTTTACAGCTGTCCAAGGCTGGTCATGTAAGTCAGGTCTGCTAGAACACACATTATCTATAACTTCCATACGGTCATGCTCAGTCTCTCTTCCACTGACTAGAAGGAGAGCGTCTGGGTTCAGGGTGTTCTCACATTCGAGAGCCAAAAATGTCCTTTAGTGTCCATTAAAGTGACCACAGAGTGGATCTCAGGATTACTCTGAGATCCTTCCCTAGAGTCAGCTTATCGGCTTCTTGCACAAGGAGAGCCGTAGCAGCTAGATCCCATAAGCATGGTGGCCACCCTTTTGCCACTCCATTCAACTGCTTAGAGAGGTGGGCTACAGGCCTTGGCCAGGACCCAACCAGCTGGGTTAACACACCCACAGACATCTTTCTTCTCACTGAGATATACAGAGTGGAGGGTTTGGCCAAGTCTGATAGCCTCAATGCAAATGTATTTATCAGCCTCACTTTTAGTGGGAGAAAGCATCTTCCTGTTCTCTCCATTCTAAGAACTCTCCTTTCTTTCCTTTAGTTGCCTCATACAAGGGCTTAGCCAAGACATTAAAGTTGGGGATTCAAAGATGACAAAAGCTGATTGCACCTAAGAATTCCCAAACCTGTTTTCAGCCCTTGGTGGTGGGGAGGCAATTAATGACCTGCCTCTGTTCCATGTCTAGAGTCCTCTCCCCCTGTGGAATAGTAAATCCTAGATAAAGTACTTGCCGCTGGCAAATCTGGGCCTTTCACTGGAACACTATGTAGCCACATACCTCTAGATGTCATAAAACAGTCTGTGCCTCGGGCGCAGCCCTCCTGGGTAGGGTGCTCTAAAATGAGGTCATCGACATATTGGAGCAGCACACATTCTAATTCCTCAGCCAGGAATTTCTAGAGGTCACCAGCCACCACTTCTCCAAAAATTGTGGGTATTTTGAACCCCTGTGGCAACCTGGTCCAGGTGTACCGGATCGCAGTTTCCATGTCTGGTCTCTCC
>CAUYRH010057333.1:0-11442 GCA_963574655.1 Perodicticus potto
GTGTTAGGATCCATCTTGACTTTTGGATATTTTAGTTTTCATGTCATAATACAAAGAGTCCGAAACCTGGTTCTGTATCAGAACCACTCGAGAAAATTTCTGGTAACAAATTAGTAAGCTTCAAATGATACCTACACTGAATCAGTAATTTGGGAGTAGAGTCTTTTTAAAAAGACCATCCAGATGATTCTAATGCTACCACCAACCCCCCCATCAATCCAAGATAGTGATTCTTCACAGACAATGATTTTGCTCCTTAGGGGGCAAGGGCAAATGGTGGACATTTTTTTTTTTTTTTTTTTTTTTTTGGTGGAGACAGAGTCTCACTCTATCGCCCTCTGTAGAGTGCTGTGGAGTCACAGCTCACAGCAACCTCCAGTTCTTGGGCTTAAGCAATTCTCTTGCCTCAGCCTCCCAGGTAGCTGGGACTACAGGCGCCCACCACAGCACCTGGCTAATTTTTGATGCAGTTCGGCCGGGGCTGGGTTTGAACCCACCACCCTTGGTATATGGGGCCAGTGCTCTACTCGCTGAGCCACAGACATATTTTTGATTGTCTCAATTAGAGGTGGGGCATGCTTTTAGCTTCTAGTGTGTAGGATCCAGAAGTGCCGTTAAATGTCCCACAATGGAGACAATGCAGAGAAAAGACCCCAATACAAAGCATTTTTCTGACCAGAAATTTTAATAGTGATAAAACTGAGAACCTGGTCCATGTCCTGGACCTGGGAACCATCAAAATGACTCATCTTCACTGACCATTGCCAAGTGATATGGTGTTTAAAATCTTAATAATACATAGCATGTCAAGTTCAACACAATATGCTAAAACCATATGGTATATGGTCTTTGTTATGAACTAAAGAATGCATGGATATTCTCTGAAATTGTAAGAGATAGAACTTAAATTGTAGAGGACACTATGACCCCCAGAATCATGTTTGTTTTTCCTCACCAAATACGGAAGTTCAATTTAGAGGAGGGTAGCACTGTATCTCCTTTGAAAATAGGGCTGGCCATGTGAAACGGATCTAGCAAATGAGGTTTAAGTAGAATTTTCTGTGAAAGCTCTTTAAAAGACAGACAGATTAAATTGCCACATCTGTTTCCCCCCCCCAAACCCGGGGAGATAGCCATGGCATTCTGCTCACAGCAACCTCAAACTCTGGGCCCCAAGTGATCCTCTTGCTTCAGACTCCCTAGTGGCTGAGACTACAGGTGCCCACCTCAATGCGTAGTAGAGACTGTGTCTTGCTCTTGATCAGCTGATCTGGAACTACTGAGTTCAGGGATCCACCCTCCTTGACCTCTCAGAGTGCCAGGATTACGGGGGGCTCTCTATCATTTATCTCTCCATCTTCCTGCTGGGAGCAGTGATATGATGCTTGGGATAAAGTGCCTATGATAGGATTATAAGATGGAGAGCACATATTAAACACATCTGAGTGGAAAGAAGATGGAGCCTAAATTCCCAAATACATTCAGACTTGCTATACTAGCCTAGTTCTGAAATGCCCTCAAATGAGAAAAGTAAGTACCTTCTAATTTGTTTTTTCACTGTTTTTCAGATGAATTTAATTCCTTACCATGCAATTATTTCCATAATTAAAATTTATAATGCTTATAGAGTTAATCATTATTGTGAAGACATTATAAAGTATTAAAATGTCACCTATAATAGTGAACAATTATGATTTTAACAGAGGATGCTTTTTTTTTTTAATAGGAAGGAAACTGTCTTTGTCAGAAAAAATAACATGAGCTTCCTAGGCTTTGAAACTGAGATTTTTCCAGGGAATGAGTTAGCAAGAGGCAAAGACCGTTCAAAAGAAATTGTTCAACCTCTCTACATGAGAAGTGATCTTGAAATTATGGAAGACATAGGAACATAGTGCATGTAGGGGGAACAGGTTCAGATTATAGTAGAAGGTGAGGCCGGACAAATGTCTAAAAATTTTAAGACCAGGGATATGTAATATTTAATTTAAGGTGTTTGCATTCCTTTGATGTAAAACTCTCTTGGACATCAAAACTTCTAGCAAAGCCTACTCTATACTTTGTATGTGCAGTTTTTTGTGTGTGAAATTCAAGGAAAAAGAGATCACATTCTGTATGTAGGTTGGCAGTGAGAAAAAGAGAACAATTGTTGGATAGAAGCTGAAAATACCATCAGTAATCCAGCAGAGATGAGAGTGGAGGATTCATATATTGAATTTGAACAGAGAGAAAGAGAAGAGAGTGGGCTAGGAGAAGGAACATCACAGAAAAGAAGAGAATGCTGGGGGAAGGAGCATGTTGGAAGGAGAGAGGGCTGGGAGTAGAGTTCTGGAGAGAGGGCTATAAATGCATTCCTAACAGGAGTTAGAACAGAAGGAAATCAAGTGTTCCTATGTGCAGAGGTTGATGGGAGGAGGGAAATTAGAACAATTAATACAATTATCACAATAATTCTTTGATATTTGAAGCAAAATCATGCTGTAAGAGATTTTATTTCATTTTTAAAATACATTAAGTACAGTCACCATGTTGTATGATAGATACTTTGAACTTATTTCTCCTCTGTTATTGAAGTTTTATATTCTACAACCAACATCTCTTCCTCTCCCCATAAAAGCTTTTAATTTTTCTCCTGCTACATTTAATAAAAGATGCAGAACTCACTATGAAATTAGGGAGTCTGAAACAGTAAACTTCCATGCTTCTGGTTATTTTAAACAGCCTACATATAGTGATTAAACTGTGGCTGTAAAAGATCGAAAGAAAGAAAATTACTGCCCACTAAGAGATAAGCAGCCGTGAGAATTTTGACTTCAGGTCTGTAAAGAAGATTATATTAAAATGTGAAACATGAGCCAGGATATAAACTATATTAAGAATGAATGTTATCAATCAACAAGAAAGTTTCTCCAAGGCATTCACTTCCTGAAGGTTGTTCAGAAAAAGACATCTGTTAAATAATGGTTAAAAATTTTTGTTCTGCCTTAAAGAAAAGTTATACAACTTTGAAAATTCATACTTGAACAAGGAACATCTAGCCACTACCATCTGGAACCTCAAGGGAAGTGAGAATATGACTCAGGATTTTTCTATGTCTGTAACAAAATCCTAATACCTATTTCATAGCATCCAATTTTGAATAAATATACCTAGGGGAGGAGAACTCTTAGGTGCTAAAATTAAAAAAAATTATGTTGTGAAATGAGAGAGAATGTCATGACTAATACAAATGGAATGTAATTGGATAAATCTATTTTAGAAAACTAGGTGGTAGATCCATAAATTAAGAATAAGTGGTTTCTAAAACTTGTCCATCAATTTAAAAAGATAAATAATATTTTATAAAAACTAAGTGAAGTTTTTCCCTAAAAAAGTTATGTATTTCCACTCTGGGTTCCATTCAAGTCTGTACACATGCTTTAAGTTAATTTTACAAAACAAATGGAAATAAAGAAAGGAAATTGGATGGAGTATATTTGTACTGAGTAAAAACAAAATCAAACAAATGAATAAACACAAACAAAATATCCACTCTCAAAGAATATTAAGTCAAACAACTGTGGAAAAATGTTCAGGCTTCAAAAAATTCAAAGACAGTTACCAAATTGAATTTTAAAGTTGAAGTCTTAAAAAGAAAACACCTAAGCAAATTCTCATTCTTTATGATTTGAAATAAATAGGTAGGACTGTTTTCTAAACTGTGGAATGGTTTGTTTGGGGAACATAAATTTAATTATAGGTTTTACTTCATGTTACACAATGTTCTTTATTTAAGAGAAACCAGCTGAGAAATCAAATGTTTCTATCCATGGCTACCTAATATGATTTTTTCCTGTAAAATTTTGTATCTGTTTTGTTTAGTTCAATAGGTGCATTAGCCAATGAAACAAGTTACTACAAACATCTATGAAATCACTATTTCCATAAATTTTGGATTTTGACTTGCCCTGTGAATGGGCCTTTATATTTTAAAGGTGTCTAGATTATTTTAATGTAATTGGCACTTGACTCTGCATGGAAATTCAAATTAACATTCAAAACTGGGAGAAGAGCTCCACTCTAGCTCCTGAAGTAGAAATGGACTTTGCTCTAATTCCTTCCTATGTAATAACTACCTATGCAAAGTCTGAAGACTAAAAATAAACAAATGGGCTGCATCTCTTGTCATTTATTTAGAGTTAGGAGGTTATTAAAAATTTAATATCATTAATCTGTCAAGTACAGTCTTCTTCACCAAGGAGAGCACTATTTGTAACAACATTATGGATTAAAAGCAATTATATGCATAAATGGCTACAAGAAAAGAGAGATAATGGGAAATCTTGGAACCCCAGGAAATAAATGTATAAAAGAATGCAGAAAAAATATATGGAAGATATCTCACTTCTTTCAGAAGTTAGTACTTTGATATTACAAGTAAAAGAAAGGTGGTTGACTATCTTCTAATCCGTGTCATTTCAGAATGAAACAACAATTAGAACTAATTGATCAACACACATGTGTACAATTGGTAGTAAAATTTAATGGAAATCAAGCGGGTGGGGGTGGGCTGGAGGGGAGGAGAATTTCACACCAAAGGTGCACAATGTGCACTATCTAGGTGGGGGGCACATTTATAACTTTGACTCAAACTGTACCAAAGTCATTCATATAACCAAAACATTTGTACCCCTGTAATATTCTGAATTTTTAAAAAAGGATTTTTTAAAGAGGCATGTTGAAAAGAATTAAGGAATGATTTAATATTGGAAGTGAGGTTGAAATTGATTATAATGACTACATCATTGTCTTGAGTAGACGATGATGGAGCCATATACCGACATAGAGAATATAGGAGGTTAAGTGGTTTAAGAGAAAGGAGGTGATAGGTTATTCTAGAACACGTTGATTCTGGTACATGAGTAAGATGACAAGTAAAAATACCATTGCAAGTAGGAAACATTTTTTCTGCTCTCATAAAAGTACTCTGAGCAGGCTGGTGACATTTGGGATACATCTGCATATAATGGTAAAATCATAAGAGTCACAGTGATTACACAAAGAGTAATGTAGGATGAAAAGAACTTGCTAAACAGAACTTTATAGACAGTGACATTTAAGACAGAATAGGAATTACAGACACATGCATATGCCAACACATGCATTCCCTCTCTCCCACACACAAAGGCCAAGAAGAAATGAGAGGTGGGAAACAAAACCCAGGAAAATGAAATATGATGAATGCAAAGGAAGAGAATTTATAAAGGAAAGGACTAAACAATATGTCAAATGCTTCCAAACAATAGAGAAAGCTAACAGATATGCCAGTATTGATCTTAAAATAGCAATTGGAACAGATTCTTGTTGATTGAAGAATGAATGGAAAATAAGGAGACGGGCAATGAATATAGAGGAATCTTTCAAGATTAGCTACAAAATGAGAAGAAATTTGGATAGTTGCTGGACTAGGTTGTAGGAGTAAGAGAGGTAGCTTTATGTTTTATATTTGGATAAGAACTAGTTTCATAGATAATTGTAGTATTATAGTTTTTATGTTAAATAATAAATTAGTAATAAGTGCAAGTTCCTTTAGGCTGGATCTTGGCACTGCATTTTGGTGGACATCACTATAATCCATAGTCTGGCTGTGGGTTTCAAACATTGAAACATTTAATACTTATATTAAAGGATATCAATGGGTTAGTCAGAATATTAATTTTAAGAGACTATTTTTTTTAGAACAGTTTAGATTTACAGAAATGTTCGGCAGACAGTATAGGGGATTTCGATATATTCTTCCTCACCCCTCAACCCCACACACTTTGCTTGATAGCATCTTACATTAGTGTGGTCCTTTTATTATGAACCAATATTAATATATTGTTATTAACTGTAGCTCATCATCTATTCAGATTTTCCTACATTTTATCTAATGCTGCTTTTCTGTTCTAGAGCCATGTCGCCTTAGATCCAGGATTTTCTTTTTTTTGACAAGTGACAATTTTGTGAAATGCTGGTCAGGCACATTACAGGATGTACCTGTACTGGAATTTCATGGTTTTTTTTTTTTTTTTAATTCTTAGAAGTGTCATGGCTTTTGTGGAGGAAGGTCATAGAGGTAGAAGTATTAATTTTTATCACATCACATCCAGGGTAAATACAATCTACATCCCTTATGACTGCTGATGTTGATTTTGGTTACCTTGCTAAAGTAGTGTTTGTCAGTTTCTTTCACTGTTACTTCTCTCCTACCCTGACCCCTCTTTCTTATACTGTATTTCTTTTTTTGTTGTTGTTGCAGTTTTTGGCTGGGGTCGGGTTTGAACCCACTACCTCTGGCATATGGAGCTGGCACCCTACTCCTTGAGCCACAGGTGCCACCCTATACTGTTCCATACTGTATTCCTTCATGAGGAAGTTACTATGGGCAGCCCAGATTTAAGGATTTAGGAGTTATGTTTCCCCTACTTGAGAGCTAACAACCTACATAAGTTATTCAGAATTCGTCTGGGTGGGAGATTTGTCTTTTGTTTCCCATTTTTTCATTTACTTAATTATTTATATCAGTATGGATTCATGGACATTTCTCTTATCCTTTGAGTATTTCTTTTACTCAATACTACTTTGTTTATTTCATTATTCCAATAGTTCCACCTTCAGCCATTGAGAGCTCTTTAAGTTAGCTCTTGGGTCACTTTGATATACCCTTATCATCGTAAGTTTGTGTGTGCATATGCCTTGAGCCCTATGATTCATCTATTCATTCCTCCCATTCTTGACTTAAGCTGTGGCAATCATTGATATTTCTTCTTTCTCTATTCTTTGCCTTTCACAGAATATAATACAATTGGAAGCATCCACCATGATATATAGCATTTTATGTTGAGCTTCTTTTACTTACAATATGCATAAATGTAGCGTACATTTGAGCATAGCTTGTCTTTTTGCGGCTTGACAGAGGATTTTTTTTTATTACTGAGTAATGTTTCATTGTTTAAACGTACTGGTTTGTTTATCCATTCACTTATTGAAGAACATCTTGGTTGCTTCCACTTTGGGTAGTTATAAATAAAACTGCTATAAACATTTGAGTGCAGGTATTTTTATGTACATAAGTTTTCAACTCAAATGAATAACAAGGAGCCTGATCGTATGGTAAGACTATGTTTAGCTTTGTAAGAGTGTGCCAAACTGTCTTCTAAAGTGGCTGTACCATTTTGCATTTCTGCCAGCAGTGAATGAGAGTTTCCATTGCTGAGCATCATTGCCAGCATTTGTTATTGTCAGCATTTCGGATTTTAGCCATCCTGATAGATGGATAGTGGTATCTCATTTTAACCTGGAATTATCTAATGAAAAATGATGTTGAGAATCTTTTCATATCTTTATTTGCCATCTGTATGCTTTCTTTGGTTAGGGGGGTTTTCAGTCATTTGGCTATTTGTTATTGAATTATTTGTTTTCTTGTGGTTGAGTTTTAAGGTTCTTTGTATATTTTAGACATACTTCTTTCATCAGATGTGTGTTTTTTTTTCTTTTTCTTTTTTTGAGACAGAGTCTCACTATGTCACCTTGGGTAGAATGCTGTGGCCTCACAGCTCACAGCAACCTCAAACTCTTGGGTTTAAGTGATTCTCTTGCCTCAGCTTCCCAATTAGCCGAGACTACAGGAGCCCACCCACAATGCCCAGCTATTTTCTTGTTGCAGTTGTCGTTGTTTAGCAAGCCCAGGCCAGGCTCAAACCTGCTAGCCTTGGTGCATGTGGCTGGAACCATAACCACTGTGCTACGTGTGCCGAGCCTATTAGATGTGCTTTGCAAATATTTGCTCATAGTATGTAGCTTGTATTTTCTTCCTATTAACAATGTCATTCAAAGAACAGAAGTTTTCAATTTTAATGATCACCTTATTATTTTCTATTTTTACGCTTTTGCAATTGTATGTAAGAACTCATTATTAAACAAAGTTCACATATTTTTTCCTACATTATCTTTTATGATTTTATAATTTTACACTTTACTTTTAGGCCATGATACATTTTAAGTTAATTTTTGTGATAGACATTAAAATATGTACCTAGATTCTTTTTTTTATTTTCTGAATATAGATGCCCAAGTGTTCCAGTACCATTTGTTGAAAATTCTATCATTTTTTTCATGTAAATTGCCTTTGCTCCTTTGTCAAAGATTAGTCGGCTACATATATATGTGGATCTATTTTGGAGTTTCTCTATTCTGTTCCAGTGATCTGTGTGTTTACTGTCAATACCATGCTGTCCTGGTTTAATAGCTTTATATTTAGTCTTAAAGTCAGAGAGTGTCCATTTTATAATTTGTCCTTCTTTAAAATAGTCTTGGCTATTCTGAGTCTTTCAAATTTCCATATAAACTTTGGAATTAGTTTGTTGATCTTTATACAATCACTTGCTGGGATTTTGATTGGGGTCACCTTAAGTTATAGATCAAGTTGGACAGAATTGACAACTAAACAAAATTGAGATTTCCTATCCATGGAAGGCAGTTATGCTCACCACTATACCACCCAGGTACTTTGAGTCTTCTTATCCATGAACATGGAATACCTCTCCATTTGTTTAGATAGTCCTTGATTTTTTTAATCAGAATTTGGTAGTTTTTCTCATATAAGTGATGGCTATCCTAAAACATCTAACTTGACTACTGCACAATCAAAGCATGTAACAAAAAAAAATTACACATGTACTCTACAAATTGTAAAAATAATGAAAAAAGAATGAACCCTTCTTGTGATGTGGAGATAGATTAATTTTGGAATAAAATGACTTTCTAGATAATTAAAAATATATCAAAATATAATTTTAAATATCTTCACAGTTGGCTATTGTAATGATATTAAAATGCTGTAACAAGAAAAAAATACATTACACCCATTAACTATTTTCTCATTTTCTACCACCTTCTAACCCATTCAGCTTTCTGAATCTTCATTGCCTATCATTATACTCTCTATATCCAGGTGCACACATTTTTTAGCACCCACTCATGAGGGAGAACATACACTTTTTTGACTATGTGTGCTTGGGTTGTTTCACTTAAGATAATGGCCTCTAGTTCCATCCATGTTGCTGCAAAAGACATGATTTTATTATTTTTTATGGATGAATAGCACTCAGTTATGTAAATAAACAACATTTTCTCTATCCATTTATCTGTTGATAAACATGAAGGCTGATTCTATATCTTTGCTATGAGATATCTTTTTAATATATTGATTTCCTTTCTCTTTGGGTAAATACCAATAGTGGGATTGCTGTAGTCCAGGGTAGTTCTATTTTTAGTTCTTTGAGAGAGTGCCATACTGTTTTCATCAGAGGTTTTACTAATTTTCATTCCTACCAACTATGTCTAAGAGTTTCCTTTTCTCAGCAACCTCACCAGTGTCTGATATTTTTCATCTTTTTAAAAATTTTATTATTTTTTATTAAATCATAGCTGTGTAAAACAATGCCTTTATGGGCTACAATGTGCTGGTTTTATATACAATTTGAAATACTTATAACAAACTTAACAGTCTTCACTGCACTTTCTTAATTATTGTGTTAAGACATTTATACTCTACACTTAATAGATTGACATGTACCCTTGTAAAATGTAATAGCCACTCTGACTGGGGTAACATAATAGCTCATCATGGTTTAATTTGCATTTCTCTGAGATTCTTATGTTGCAATATTCTCACCTTATCTCACATAGTGCCCCGGTCTTTTTTCCCCCTTCTTACTGAAGCCACTTGCAGAAAGCACAATTATGTCTTTATATTCACTATCTTTAGTCAAAAAGAATGTTCAATCGTTGACCTATGTACAAACTTCTTCCTTTTTCTGTGCTATGCCTCTACTGTTCTCTTAGTTCTTATGCTGTGCAATACAGTGTATAGAGTACATGTGCCTACTGAGGACTTGAAATGTGGCTAGTGCCATGAATTGAAATTATAATATTTTGGACATACTGGGTTAAGTAAAGACAGGGAAACAATCCAAGTGCCCACCAATACATGAATGGAATCATAAAATGTGGTGTATACATCCTGTGGAGTACTATTCAGACATAAAGAAAAACGATGATCTAGTATCTTTTGAGTCATCCTGAAGGGAACTAGAGACCATTCTTAACAGGAATGGAGGAAAAAAACACATATGTACTCAATACCAGGTTGGAACTGGTCAAGTACTCAATACCAGGTTGGAACTGGTCAAACAACACTGAAGTGCCTGTATTAAAGTAAAGCTCAATGAAAATGAAGCTGGGAGAGGGGGGAGAAAGGGGTGAGTAAATTCACACCTATTCGGTACCATGCATACTGTCTGGGTGGGAGGCACACTTATAACCTTGATTCAATTTGTACAAAAGCAAAATACATAAACAAAACATGTGTACCCCCTAATATTCTGAAATTAAAAAAAAAAACATTAAAATGGATTTTACTCATTAATTTTACCTTTTCAAATACAGATGCTATTAAGAAATGAGTATAATTGTGATGGATGTGTTACTTAGTCCAATGTAAGCATTTCACATTGTATATTGGAGCAGTACCCTAAACCTCATAAATGCACCAATGTACAAAGTTGTGATTTAATAAAAAACAATTAAAAAAAAAAAAAAACAGCTCACGGCTGGGAAGAATCAACATTGTTAAAATGTCTATACTTCCCAAAGCAATCTATCTATTTAGTGCCATTCCTATTAAGGTACCAACATGATACTTTCAAGGTTTGGAAAAAATGATTCTGCATTTTATATGGAACCAGAAAAAATCCCACATACCTAAGGCAGTTCTTAGTAATAAAAACAAAGCTGGGGGCATTACCATACCAGACTTTAGGCTGTACTACAAAGCCATAGTGGTCAAGACGGCATGGTACTGGCACAAAAATAGAGACATAGACATTTGGAATTGAGTAGAAAACCAGGAGATGAAACTAACATCTTACAACCACCTAATCTTTGATAAACCAATAAACAACATACCTTGGGGGAAAGACTCCTTATTCAATAAATGGTGCTGGGAGAACTGGATATCCACATGTAAAAGACTGAAACTGGACCCTCACCTTTCTCCAGTCACAAAAATGGATTCAAGTTGGATAAAGGACTTAAATTTAAGGCATGACACAATAAAAATCCTGAAAGAAAGCATAGGAAAAACACTGGAAGACATTGGACTTCTTCATGAAGAAGACTGCAATGGAAATTACAACAACAACAAAAATAAACAAATGGGACCTAATTAAACTCAAAAGCTTCTGTACAGCTAAGGAGACAATAACCAAAGCAAATAGACTTCTACCCAATGGGAAAGGATATTTGCATATTTTGAATCAGACAAAAGCTTGATATCCAGGATCTATAGAGAACTCAAATTAATCCACATGAAGAAAGCCAACAATCCCATGTATCAATGGGCAAGAGACATGAATAGAACCT